>JAZHYW010055747.1:0-37288 GCA_037355805.1 Ixodes ricinus | reverse complement strand
GTAAAATAATGCAGTTGGCGGTGACGTCAAAATGTCGTCAAGATGCACTTTGACGACGGTTAACTGAGGGTCGAGACGAAGCCAGAGATCAAACTGCATCGTAAAAGATGGCGACCCTAACATATGCATCTCAGCTGTTGGGTTCGCCAGCGGATCGAGGTTTTAGAGATCACCGGGATGCTGTCGAGGAGCGAGCGATGCGAGCGAATCGCGGGCGAATACTCGTGCTGACCAAAGGTGACTCGCAGGCTCTGCGACCAGCTTCTGCGGAAAGCTCACAGCGGCGTCGTGAAGGGCCCCGTGTGCTGACGGTTGAGCAACAAGTCCTCGCAGCTCTACGCTTTTACGCCGCTGGCGGCTTCCAGGGAACCGTCAGGAGCGACGACCACGTTGCTCTTCACCAGTGCTGTGTGAGTCGCGTACTTGGTGATGTCACCAACACTATCATCGATTGCCTCGGATCGAAGTGACTGTGTTTCTAACGAACTCAAGCAGAGAAGGCGCTCACAAAAAGGAAGTTCTTCGAGCGATGCAAGTTCAGCGGCGTGATCGATAAATATTCAAAATACTCTTACGCGATTCAAGACGATTGTGTTTTCATTTGAGAGTGCACCCCATACATAAGCGATTTGGGCTGAGCGAAGAGCCAAGCAACCAACGGTAACAGGCTTAAGCTGAGCTAGTTCGTTCATACTTCAGGTAGAGATATATATATATATACATATATGCGGTATATACTTTATTTTAAAGCAACTACTTCCAGGTAAGGCCACCTGAACTAGAATAAACATACACATAAAGAAAAATACCATACGCACCGTGGGGCTACAACAACTGATTTTCTTTTTCCTCCTCTTCTACTACGAGACCGCAGACTTGAGGGAAATATTCTCCTTTTCTTCTTTTTTGCTTCATACTTCACAAAAATGTAACCCCCGATGGAACATTTTTTTCTTTCTCGTGCAGCACGAGAGAAAGTTGCACTAACGCAGTCAAACATTAGTCAAAAAGTAAAATTTGTCATTAGTTGTTTGTACAGCAGGAGGTTAGTCTGCCAGAACATGGCGACATTGTTACCCACTGTAGATGAGCAATTTAGCCAGTGCAGTACGACTGCTAGCCTGGGGTCTTTAACGTGCATCACGCACGTAGTGATACACGACCACACGCCGGTACGATGCTCATTCAGATCGAAACGGGCAGGGGCGGGAATTGAACCCAGGATCCCTGGGTTCTTGTTAACACAGACGTTCGGGCGAGTTGGTTGCTCATGATCTAGGGGGAACAGCGCACCCGCAAAACAGTCACTCGAGTCAACACACACACAAAAGAATGAGACACTTACACAGCGCTGTGTAAGTGTCTCTTTCTTTCGTGTGTGTTGACTCGAGTGGCTGGTTTTGCGGGTGCGCTGTTCCCCTGTAGACCTGGGTTCTGCAGCGCGAGCTTTCGCTCCACGTGCTCCGAGCTGGTGTGCACTAGCCCACGCGGCGATTCTCCGAAATTCCCTGTAGGGAAAACAAAAACGATGTAGTTTCAACTCAATCGCCACTGTTCGGCGACGTCACCGGCCACGTCACGGTGCAGTTCTCCTCCGATGTAGTTTGTTGGCGATGGAGATTGGGCTCCTCCCACCGGCGGCGTCACGATGCAGTTTCTCCACCGCTTTTTCCAGCATAGACAGACAGATACCAGAAACCAACCAAAAATCAGCAGAACCCATCCTTTGGGAATGATTATCTACGTTAATGCGAATAGCATCAAACGGTGCGGAGTTATGCGCGTTCGTCAGGTGGCCGGCACACTCTAGATACGCCAGCCACTCTTTCAGAGGCGATTCTAAATTTGTTGACACTTTCACAGCCCTGCGCACGATCTCCGCAGCCCAGCACGTGCGTTTGTGTCACTATGGAAGGCGAGCAAAGCACGCGCCATACGCACAAACACTCAAAATGGTACCGACCAGACTTTCTGGCGTCTCAGGTCTCAACCAACTCCCGGTACTCTGAAACGGTTGCTCATATCTTTGCCTCGCAGGACGCGCTACGGCGCTGTCACACTACCGGCCGGTGCGCGCGCAGCCCCATGCACGAGGGCTCATTCCGCTCTCGCGAGGGTGAGCACGGCCGCTACATCGCCCTCTCCCGAGCGCGGGAGAGGGTGAGCTAGCGGCTGTAAGCTCAGCCTCCCCGAGAGCGGAGATGAGCGCCCTCGTGCATGGAACGCGCGCGCAATGCGGTAGCTGTGGACAGCGCTTGTAAAGCGCGTCCTATGGTAAAAGATATCGGTGGCCAGCGGAAGTGGGCTAAAGAGCACACCCAGCTCGACGCGCGTGGAGCGAAAGCTCGTGCTGCGTGAACCCAGGGATCCTGGGTTCGGAGCATCTCCCACCCCTGCTCGTTTCTATCTGGATGAGCATCGTACCGGCGATGCGGTCGTTGTATCACTACTGCGTGGTGCACGTTAAAGACCCCAGGCTAGCGGACGCGCTGCACTGGCAAAATTGCTCATCTACAGCGAGTGACTCGTCGCAACTTTAAATGGCTGACCAACTACACGCTGTATAAATATCTCCCCAACCCGATTATAAACAAGTGTTTAGGAGTGCGTTGAATGACTGCCTTCATAGCTCTGTGGTTAGCGCGTCTGCCTGCTGATCAAAGGGTCAGCGAGTTCGAATCATAGCCGGCGCCGTTTTTTTTGTTTGTTATGCCGACCCGCGGCGTAAGAGGTTAGATAGCCAGATAGATACATAGATAGACGAAAAGTGCGTGAAGTATCCAAAGAATGCTATTCGCATTAAAAGCCTCCTCCTGTATTCCTATTCCTTCAATACATACACCTGGGCGCCTGACAACAGGCTGCGATCTTTCTCAAACGATCGTTAGTCGATCCGATCAGGCCTTGGACTATGACTTAGCTGCGCATCCGCCCGCTGGCTGACACAAAACACCGAAGCGGCCGCATCCGCTCGGTAACCCCACAACAGACTACTCTCATATTATAAAAGCCGCCTTCTCGAAAGCTGTCACACTCATCATGATGGAAGACGCAGGCTCTGTCCTACCGTGGCCGTATCTCAGACCCTATTTTTAATGTGTGTTCGAGAAAAGACAGCAATCTGCAAGTGAAAATGCAAGCTGGGCCTCCCTGAGACGAAGACGCTCTCCGTTGGCAAAGCTTCAAATTCTAATATCCGGAAGCGCCTGAGGGTATGTTTGAATTTATTCTTGCTTTGAGTTCTACATGTACAATTGTTTAATGTTATCTCAAAGCATCTGCGTTCCACACAATTCATTTCTCTATTTATTTCGCTCTAACTGCAATGAAGATTAAGAACCTAATGAGTTTAGTGTTGCATTTGGCGATTATATTGCCTCTTGTCAGGTTAAACCGAAATTATACGGTGATGTCTTCCAGCCCAAACGAGGACGGATATCAGACGAGAAGTTTGAGAATCAGCTTCCGTCGCGTGCTTCTGTTTGTTACTGACGTCGATACAAATTACGCAATGCGGAAGTATCTTTCAAAGTAATTGAATTTCATTTCATCAGTATTTGTATTCAACTCAAGATACTTTACAGTGAAAGTAACTTGAGTAGTATTTTAAATATTTGATGAAGCAGGTATTTAGTAACTTACTAATACTTTTATCGAGTATCTTGTCCAACACTGGTCACACCAAGTAATAGCGCAGGTCCAAATAGGCGGTAAAAACAGTTAAAGGAAGATTCATTGCTGAATCCTTAAGCCGGGGTCACACATCATACAAAAGACAGTGTGCAAACAAAAGTCACCGCGATATCCGCGGTTCGAATGCCGCGTGTCCAGTTTCTCCTTGAACTCGCTGCCATGCGAATGCATTCCAAGCAGGGATCTCGCGGTGACTCCCGTTTAAATCTGTTCGCAGACTGTCTTTTTGCGTGATCTCTAAGCAGTGTCACTCCGGCTTTAGGGAATGCGTTGGCACGACCCTAGGGAAGCGCCACACACGTTCCCTTTTGGAAAACGCTAACACAGACAACATAACAAAACCAAAAAGAGACAGCAAAAAAAAAAAAAAGAAAAGAGAAAGTTAAAAGAGAAAAGTGAAGGGGTCAGCGCTAGCGTTTTTCAAAGGGGAATGTGAGTGGCGTTTCCCTAAAAATCCACCGATGGATCTTCCCTTAATCTCGGATCGTAGAATCGGCTGCGGTAAAGAGAAGCGGATTAGACTGATGACGTTAGAGGTGCGAAGGACCAGGCCTCGTCCTTGAGACGGTATTGATGCTGGTCGATTCCCGGATGACTCTTTTTCGCGGATCAGTGACGCCTCGACGCCAGGGAACGGACAACTCTCCGAATCACAGATATCACCGGGCACTCAGCCGACGAGTGACTATGTACGAGCCAGCTCGTTTCGTATTGCGGTCTCATCAGCGCCGTCGTTCTGCCTAATGAACGCAACGCTACGTTTAACACTCGCTCCTTTTACTCAAGAGGAGTATTTGGCACGTTCGACCAGCCCCGTGCAAGCACTCTCCTGCCCATTTATTTTTCTTTTCATATTTTTGCTTTCTTTTTGGAGACACAGTCTTGTTTTGGCGCACTTCTCTTGACACGTTTCTTCGCTCGCTTTTCTTTTTCCGCGCGCTTTTTTGCCGCGTTTATCCTGTTCGCGCTTTTTAGCGCGCCTTTTTTCTTTTTTCTTGTTTTTGATGACGTTGCTTTGTTTTGGGGTATAGGGTACTCTCTTCTATGTGTTCCTTTTCCTTTTTATTCACCTGTCGTTGGCTCGGGAGAACGGCAAGAGATCGATCCAGTTTGGCGGGGAAAGGGGGAAGGGGTTGGGGAAAGTATAGGGACCTTAGGGGAAGGCGGTGGTCGTGTCCAGAAGAGACCCTGGGGAATCTCAGAGTAGCTTCTTCTTCCGCCAGAGAAGCTCCCGTAGTGTCGGACACCGCGTCCCTTTCTATTGTTTCTGCTTTTCGCTCGCGTCCTGTCCCGCTCTCTTTGTCCCCTCGCAGCTTTCTATAGTATTTTTATCACGCCCTTTTTTTTGTACCTTGCCCACTTTCTGGTAGCTATACGGCTGTGGCGAGGCTCGCGAAGAAATGTGCTGGCGCGCGTAAAACTTTTTTTATACGGCGGCGAGTCCTGGGGACAACACTTGACTCGCAGTCTTCGTGCCGCCTGCACGTCTCTCGATGATGCTGCTTCTCGCTACCTTTTGTTTCGGGATCTTTTTGTCTGGGTTTATCGTCTGGGAATTTCGGTTTCCGTTCGATTCCGGTGTCAGGCGTCTTATTTCTCTTTTCTTTTTTTTTTGGCGACGCGGTATGGGTGACACATACCTCTGTGCGGGGCCGATATGGATCGAACGTATACTTCAAAAGAACCTATAAGTAAGTGTACTGCGGGCTGCGAAACCGTTGGGTCACTATTGGCAACGTGCGCGAACAAATAGCGTCGCTGTGGTCGGCCTGCCACGATTGGCTGAATGATGACTACGACATCGGCAAAGTATTTCTCATCGACAGAAATAAGAGGAATGAAAGAACTTTAATTTTGACGGTGTTGGCAGCGTTGATTTGAGGGCGCAATAATTTCAAGCTTCCACTATGCTCATTACAAACACCATCGAGCTTATTGTTCGCGAGGCAATGACGTCACGAGAGGGAACCATAGGAGGGCGCCACAAGTACATCTCGCCGCTAATAGCGACTGAGAGAATTCGTACGGCAGGGCGTGCCTTTTTAACGCCCGCGGCCTCCATCATCGTGTGATCCGTTGCCTTCCGGTCGTGCTTTGACTGCGCACGCGCGCTCGAGGTACACGAGACGCGGAAGCATTGTCGAGGCGCAGGAAGCTCGCGCTGGAGGAGGGATAACTGAGGCGTCCTCTCCCGCATTTCTCACTCTCTCACTGGCACTAGGAAACAGTTGTCTAGACGATGCGCTTGCTTGGTGATGATATCGTAGGAAATGAACTAGGGTGTATCAAATCACCAAATAATGCCCACAAAAAATCTCACAAGGACCATAGTCTTTATATACCGACAAAGCCTGGCAGATCGCCACGAGAAGGGGCTGCCGAAATGCAAAAGGTGGGGCGGACACAACGGAGAGAGGCGCCACGTGACTGGCGCCCCGCTGCGGCGAGATCGCCGAAACACACTTCTCCTGAGCGAGCAAGTGTGTTTCGGTCCTCGCCGCTGCAAGAGCTGTTCGCTGACGCCCAGGTTCCCCGAGAAATAGCTCTTTGATCCTCTGTGCTACCAGTTCCTCGCGCTCCAACTCTGCGACCGGGCACTCTATGGCTCCGTCGCCGAACTGCCAGACTTTGTGAGTATAGAGGTGGCTATGCCAGGACACAAAAGTAACTATGTACACGCGCCACTTGCTGCAATGAGAAGCACACGGTACGGCTAGTCAGTCATTCGAAAACAAATGCTAATATTTCATACAATTCCAAAACTCAAAACCCGGTTTGGAAACACCTCGCGGAATTGCGTATTCCCGAGTTGAACAATATTATTTAATCAAAGTATACGAGTATTAAGAAACATTTTGTGTTTATTTTAGAATCGTCTAGCTAGCACTGGACAGGCCGCAATCATGGAATAAGCACCCGCGTCTATTGGTTAATTCTAGGCGCCATAGGCGCAGACTTTTTTGGGGGGCCATCGGGGCTCGTGCCCTCGCATGTAAATCCGGGAGTAGGGCGGGGGGGGAAAGCGGCCCCGCCTCCCCCCCCCCCCCCCCCCGGGCCCGGGCCATGATCCTCACCGAGACGCCGCTTACGCTGCTATGTACCGAGCTTCCCGTAGCGGCATGTAAAACAAAATAACGCCCACGTTGCCTTTATTGACAAAGTACGGGAGAAATGGAATCCCAGCGCGCTTTCGTTAGCTTCAACTCCGCACGTACCGGCGAAAAGGCAACGCGCAGCACCCCCCCCCCCCCCTGGATAACTTCTGAGCCAGCCCCCCACCGGCGGCCGCCCGCTGCTCCGCCCCAGTGTGAACATCCGAAAAGTCTAAATCGGCATGCGTGACTGGCGAGCTAACCTTACTTGCGGTTACGTCAGTATGCTGTGTCGTTCAGTGTGCACTCCCTTCCTATACTACATTTTCCGCAAACGTGAAGCATAACTCGGACTGCTGTCACCTCACTCGTATGCGGTACCGCATAGTTTTGATCTCTCCTACGCCACTGGACACGCGTTTCCGACGAGTGCGGAATGTCACACATTCTTGAATCGCCCGGCTGTGCGTGTAACACATAGTTGTTTGTATTCCTGTGAATACGCCACTGCACGGCTGCTCACGGCCACTGCGTGGCTGATTGTCAGGCACGCAAGTAAGCACCGTCCCGTCCTCACCTATATTTACTCGCAATATTCCAGGTTGAAATGTCTTATAATCATTTCGTCCCGCACACCGGATACGGAACCCACGTGACTGAGAACGACAGGAAACAGAAACCGTCTATAGCCGCCTCGGCTGGGCAACGAGGGCAGAGCGGCCGGCCTCACGGATCCCCAGGTAGCGGGTTCGAATCCCGGCCGAGGTCCCCGCAATCTCGACGGAGGCTTATTACGGACAAGGCGCAGCGTAACCAAGCTTACGGTTGCAAGTCGAAAGATCCCCAGGTAGTCGAAATTAATCTTCAGCTCCTTCCGCTGGGGCGTGCCAGATGCCCGTCGGTGGTCTGGCATGTAAAACCCCTTCAAATTTGGCTTTGTCTCCCTACCTATTTTTTCACTTCTGGCCACGACTGTAGTGTTCCGAACTTATCCGCTCGTTCATGAGTGGTTGATGCAATCGCATCAGTTTTCGATTCAAAGTTACCCACACGAGCGGTAAAATTTACCGTGTCAAGTTGGATACCCACAATTAGAGCGCACCTTATATCCTAGTACTTAGCTTCGGTAAAAAACTTCCATTTTCTAGAGTTAAAAATTATAATAATAGACTGCCGACGGCCCGCAAGCGCAAAGATTCAGCCCCCAAAAATCACTCAACCCGCTTCCGCTATATGCCTCCCAATCGGCGCTCGACTCGTGAGGGCTGAATAGCAGGAAAAATAGAAGTTTAAGCTGAGCCACCGTACTTAACTTGAGAGTTTCAGGGAACCCAGTCCACAATTAAAGTCGCTATTAATCTCTCCCAAATTAAAGCGTCATCCCAGCAAAGTCGCCAGACTCCCCCTTGTTTTGGTTTCTTTCTCTAGTTAATCGGCAGAACCATTATGCACGTAATTATCCCGTTTATACATATATTTTCCTTTTTTTAATATGAACCGGTATATTCGTGCTGTTGCTTCTCAACCGCGAGAATCTGGGCGTCTTAGAGCGTAACATCAAACCTCATAAGAAGACGAAACAAAACAGAAACACTCCAGGTCACTATAACACGGACCGTACAAGCAACACGCGCCGCCTCAGCCAACCCGGCGGTCGATGCTGCTTGGTCACGTGACTCCGTGCTCTCGACGCGTCGCTCCGCCCCCAACGGGAAGGTCACGTGACGAGCTCAGAGCTCCGGATTGGCTATCGGGCGATGGCTCCTAACGTCTGCCGCGGTCCGTTTCAAGAGCAGAAACCAAGTTAGAGCGCGGACGGGGATGCGGGAACCGGGACACCGGATCCGCCACGCGCTCTCGCTCGGGGGTGGTCCCGTTTCTGCCTCAGAACCGACGCCGCAAAGGGAAGACGAAGAGATAGCGTCGAGAGGTCGTCCCTTCGCCTCTAACGAGAGACGTCCTATCAACGTCGCCCTCGGGAGGCGGAAGGAGACGCGCGGGCCCCTTCAAATTAATAAATAGCCACGCGCGCGCTCGTGTGTGTGCGACGGACGACATCGACCGCTGCGTCTCGTATAATAACGAGCGAATGGTGGCCCCGCTGAACGAGAAAACGTAGCCCTACGCCACGCTATCAGAATTACTGCTACACGGGGAGAAACTGTGGGAGAGGAGGAGATGAGAACGCGCGGTGACATCAGAGCGTCGAGCTCTCTGACGTCAACCGCTGCGGTGGCGCTGTTGTTGGCACTGCGCATGCGCAGATACTTCGCTTCGGGCGAATCTGGTTTCTGCACACGCGCAGTGCCCACACCCGGTGTGGGCAGACGCGAGCTTGTTTGCAAACAGTGTGTTGATCGATAGCAGGTGGACGGAAAGTCCAGCTGCCCCTTGTCTTTGCTCCCTGTTGTAGAGCCTTTGAGCATTGGACGCCGGCGTTCGAACGCGAGATACTGGAGCGGGGAGCAGACGACGCTCTTGTTCGCCCTCATTGGAGGGAGGCAGTGTGGGGAGATGAAGGCGCCTAGCCTTCACGTCTATTCACTAACCCTTCCACGTCGGAGCTCGCCGCTCTGTTCTCCCCGCGCGCTCTCATTTTCTCCTCTCCTCACTTTTCCCCCGTATGCGGAGAGCAAGTTCGTCTGCTTTTGTAGGGCTTGTGTGACGTCAGAACACTGGTCTCTGCTGGACTCTGATTGGAAGGATACTGAGTAGACCTCGAGGCAGCTAGCATTGATGTTTACCCACTATCCTTCCTATCGGAGCCAATCAGCTCGGCGTCGTTCTGACGTCACCGTAATCCCCTGCCAACCGTTATTAGATAAGCTCAGTTACGGAGCTGCTCATAGACGCTGCATGCACGAACAGTACCCCCTCACTCACCACGACTCGCCCGGCGTCGCTCGACGCGCCGCCGGACGGCTGCTTAGGTAACTGAATCGGAATACGTTCGTTTCAACGTTACTAGACGCGTAAAAACCAACGAAAAAACTCTTTTTGTTGTAACTTTTATTGGAGTTTAATACAAAATGGAGGGCGCGTGATGTTTTCTAAAATTTTTACTTTGCAATGTTTTCAGCACAATTAATTATTGTTTTTATACAACCATGCCTCAGCGGTGATTTCAGGTAGCGCGTCCCGACCTAGGCGCATCTTAGAGGGCGGTGCAACGATTTCCTATGATTAAAAGAATTTGCATCTTGTCGATTTTTACGTTGTTTATCATGTCCCGGAGGATAGAAAAACCTTCCTTCATTAAAAATGTCGCGATTCCGCTCTACATAATCGTACAAGCAAAAGTTCAAACTTTCCCCACCTGCAACCCCAAGTGGCAGCCAGTTGAAGAACCACGTCGAAAAGATTACGTGACCTCTGCTCGTTCCAAGCTGCATAAAGCCCACTAATGTCAGCAGAGAGCGGGAGAGGAAGCGTCCTCCGAAGGTAGCACACGGGAAGCTACACGGCACGCCGAATGACGTCACTAGGAGTGCGACCAGGTGTGACCCTGAAGACTGGGAGTGAGTCGAGGGGTGCCCGAAATGCCCAATATTTAATCTTTTTTTACGCAGCAGCTCGGACACGCAGGTGAAATCGGATTTCTGTGCTTTACCTTCAAAAGTGTCAGAGGGCAACTTTCACAAATTTTTGACCGAAGTCTGGAGATCGATGCAACCCCCTTAACACTTCGGTGGGAATTTCGCGGCGCGTCCGCTGGGGATACGGGGGTGGCACCCTGTAACCTCTTCCACCGTATCTGTTTCGGCTCCGAAATGGCCGATTGAAGCCAAAAATAGATGTCACGTGCAGTTCCTCGAGTGACCGCTGCGGGAGAAAATGGCGGCGTTGTGATCGCCATTGGGCGCTTCAGGTGTTCTCTTTGGAACGCACAGTTATGAAACGAAAATATAGGTGGCGCTTCGAACGACGTCAGGCGGATTGAAGTGAGTGAGGGGGGGGGTACCTCCCTCCGCGGGAGTTCCACAACTGAGGTAATCTAGTAACGTTGGCCCCTGCGCAAGAAGCGGACGAACTTGCGCTCCTCGTGTGCGGAGAGCCAGCCCGACTGCAAACTCTTTGTGCGGGGAGCGCGTTGGTGTTCAAAACGCCGATCTCTTCTTAAGCTGATAGACCTCAAGGCGTCTAGCATTGAGGTCTACCCACTGTCCTTCCAATCAAAGCCAATCCAGAGCTCGGCAGTCGTTCTTGACGTCACCGAAACTCCTGCGCAGAAGTACACTGAACAGGCTCTCCGCATAGGTTTCAACAAGGCTAGCAGCCGCGACCGCGATATCGTCAGTTGAAAAATGAAACCAACCCTGCAGCCGATTGGCCAGCCTCTTCGCATCTACCAAATATCCCGTCGAGAGTGCATTTATGTTGCACGTTTCTGTAATTGTAATTTAGCCATAGCACAAAAAATATGCAAATTTGCTTTTAAAAAAAATACAACACCTTCCTCATAGTCACTACGTTGCCTAAGGTTCGTTTTAGCGCAAACCTCTAACCCGTTCAAACTTCGTTACAGGGTCCTAAGCCTGCCATCTCAGTCCGCTGCATGCATCATATAAAAGACAGGCTGCAGACACCGTCTGAGGCCTGCTTCTTCCTTGTAAGACAGTCCTGACCTAGTGCCACTAAATAAGCTACGCTTCAGAGTAACGACACTTGGCCATATTGTGGCTTAAAATCAAGGTTGCCAGCTATCGGAAGCTTTATCTGAAATCACAAGAAACGATTTTCCGCCGTCTACTAATGTTTAAAGAGTCCGCGACTGGGCAAAGCGATATTACATGACTCTTCCCAACACCGAATCGAATGCTGAAGAAGTCGCACTTTTGAATCATGACGATCGGCGGTTGCGTCTGCTCTGCATACGCACCAAAATGGTGGCGCCCACAACAATTTCGGGGAACCTAGTGCCGATACTCTAAGCGCAGCTCATTTAGTGGCTCTATCATGTCCCATTGGTAATATGAAAACTCTTCGAAGCATACATATCTATAAAGAAAACATGATTCAAACATGCTCGAGGTATGCCATCAGATAATATTGTCGTCAATGCCCACATCGAAGACCGTGTCTTTTGTGCGTTGTTTATACGAGCAGTGTAACTACGGATTTAAGTGTTTATATATCACTCATGGTTAAATAGAGTGGCTTTAAATGGGGCGAAAAGGACGAGGAATCAGAGCGCATACTCATCAAGCAATGGTATATAGCCTGGATTAGAAATAAGTTCTTCAAGGTTGTGGGTCCACAAAACAAAAAAAAACACATGAATATCCGGACTTTAATATACTTTACACACGTGTAAACAGCTCAATACACATGAACACTGTCAAACAGGGCCATCTCCTTAGGCTGAAGCAAACAAAAACTCTACTAATAATTTAAAATAAAATGTTTTGAGACAGAATGGGAAGCCCGGTACACACAGTTGCGTTTGACTGCGTTCGACTGCGTTGCGGCAGCGAGACACCAGGACATCCCTGCTGCTTATATCGCGTGCCAAGAAGATCTCCTGAATTGGATTCCACGCTTCATACGAGGCACACGTGAAGCCGGTGACTCGCTTTCGGTTCCCGCCGCAACGCAGTCAAACGCACTCAAACGCAAGTGTCTGAACCGGCCTTTACACCCTAGGAGCGATAAACGCACTTCGTGTTTTCTGAAACCGTTGCTGAACTGATACCCTTGATATCCGATGTCAGTAAAAAGAACTGCTCGTTCAGAAACAGGTCTGTTGTGGTTCTTGCTGTTGTTTTTTGCGAACAGCTGATAGCGCCAAAGCAAAAAAAAAATGAAACTTGCTACAACTGTGTATTTCAGCAACTGTTCGAAGAAGTCTTCGCGTATCGCGGCTTGAAGCACGTGGAACAAGAAAATTGAGAAGTTCCGTGTTAATCATTTACAGTACAGCCATAGCGACAGCTGCGACACGTCACAACGAAGTCGTTGGGCATCGGCGTCGTGTTCATGCACCGTGGTGTGCTTTAAAAAAGAAGCGTTCGGAACAAAATAAGATTTTACCAATAGACCGATCTCACCAGCCAGTTTGACTACGCCACCGGGCTGCCGCAATGCATCGAGGGAGCTTTAAGTCTTTTTGCACGCGCGACAACCTCGCTGGAGCTCTGCAAGCGCGTAAAGCACGAGAAGGCACGAGCCCTCGCGTGCACGGCCACCTGCCTCTTGAGAACTAAAGCTATGGCGGCGTCACGCATGCGCCAAACGCTTAGTGCAATCGGTCTATTCGTTTTTAACGGTTCTCGTTCCTTTTTTGCTCCGGAGCGCGAGAAAAGCACGTCTCCAAGCACGAGCTCTTGACATTGAGAGTGCTACAACGCAATTCGTTATCGGCTATTGTTTCTTTTTTTCTTTTTTCAGACAGCGCGTGCAGTGGGCATCGCGTACGTGCTTCAAAAACCCAAAGTAGAGACACTTTCAAGCTTTTGCGCCCCGACTGGTGACCCATGGATGCAAGCGCGTGTAACGAGCGCGTGGACGTAGCTTTGTCAAGCTTGCAATTGACCCTTTCCGAATTCAGTGCCATTTGGTGACTCAAATGGCAATTTAACTTTTACCGTACTAATGGCGGCAATGAACCTGTGGTCTGCAGTATTTTATGGGGCACCGTCGGTTTCGCACGTCAACGACAAACAAGAATGTGCGCTTCGCTGTTTAGTAGGGGCTGGGCGATTGATCGATTAACCTTCCGATTAATCGATTAAGGCTTTAATCGCGATCAAATGTTTTAGCCGGTTAATCGGTTTTTTAATCGGTACTCAAAAAAAAGTCAACTGGACGCACGCATGGCTCTATCCTGGACGACCTGCCCGAACTAGGGGTGACTCATGCCTCCCCCCCCCTCCTTCTAAGGAAAACGCTGTGTGGCGTGTATCCGGTCGTTCTGCCCCGAGCGGTTTTCCGTTGCCAGCAAGGTGCTATGAGACAAGGTTCAATTCTCGCGCTCGCGAAGCGTCACGTGTTCGAGGATATACATTACAGTTCTGCCGAGGCCAGACGAACAAGCCGGGCCCGCAATTGATCTCCGCGCGACCGCGAAACTTCACGTGTTGAGGATCTATTACACATCCTGCCCAGGCGAGACAACAAAGCAGAAAAACCAGCTGGGAAGCTAACAACGCCATGGTTACTTGTTCTCATTATTCGGCCCTTAAAAGTGGACGAGTTCACGAGTATGAAAGGCAATCTCGCTGGATAGTTTGGGTTTAAAGTAAACTCCAGCGGTGAAGTTTTTAACTCGAAGGAAGTCCACTGCATCATCTGCAAAAAGCCGTTTTCGTAATGTGGAAGCGTAAGTTCGCTTCAGTATCACCTACGAGCGAAGCACCCATGTACGCCGCTGCAGCAAGGACCATCCGTCAAAACGCAGACAACAATCAACGCCTTCTCATCGAGGCCCCCTTCTCTGAAAAAAGAAGAAAGCATCGCCCAAACCCTGACTTCTTGTCTTCCTGTCGGAGAATGTGGACAAACGTCTTTGTCTTCGGAGCTGGAGCAAAAATATGTGCGTCTTTGAATCGTTGAACTATCTGTATCCTCAATTCTAAATGTCCTTCGCGCCGTGTAACAGAGAGTAAAGTAAGTCTTCAAAGGCAAGACGAGTTGTTGCACTCTTTTTAATATATTATTTATAAAAATCAACGCAACCGATTAATCGATTAATTAATCGATTAAAGGGTGGCGATTAATCGGGTTAAAATTTTTAATCGACGCCCAGCCCTACTGTTTAGTTCTTTTTCAATCTCTCAATGGGATGCCACCATTCAGACCGAAGCGCCAACCCCCATAGACGCCTTTGACAAAGTTCGATACATCCAGGGGCTTTCAAGCCGAGTGTGTTCTACTAACAAATTGACTGGGCCCGAGTAAGAAATGAACACTTACGCAGCTCTTGCATCCAATTTCTGCTTCACGTGTGCGCTAACGTCTAGAATGTATAGACCTTTCCAATGTTTATAAAATCAAAGTCCAGCGTGCGATCTTCACAGCCCAGCACGTGCGTGTTCGTAGCTTCGAAAGGCGAGGAAAGCACGCGCCATACGCACGAACAATCATTATGGCACCGGCCACACGTTCTTTTTTGGAAAGGCCTATAGGCCTTGAATCACCTGCTTAGGAGCATCTTCAACTTCTTCCTTCACCAGTAAACGGAAGGCCGCCATTAGTATAGCACATATGCCATTTTTCAGACGATGATAGTGATCCAAGTGGCCAGACTGAATTCCTGAAAGGGTCTATTGCACTGGCTTGCCGGCGCGAGCGAAGACATGGCGGCGGCCAGTGGCTTTGCTTGGAAATCGTCTATAGAGCGGGTTCATTACTCTGTGTCGCAGCTCAGTGTTAACGCCTCTGATTTTCACGACGCGGACCCAGGTTCGACTACATCGGGTGGCGGGCGATCTTTATCAAGGATTTTGAAACATCGACGACGTACTCCCGACATCGCAAACTACAACATCAACAACATCAACGACTACAACAGCGGACGTCATCTTCACTGGTGGGCCCATAACAGCTATCGTTGTAAAACTGGGGCTGCAGAGTTCAGGGATCCAGGGTTTGATCCTCCACCGATGCCTGCTTCGATCTGGATGAGCGTTGTGCCGGAGTACTGTCGTGTATTCTACTGCGTGCTTTATTTTCAAGACCCTGTGCGGTGCGTGCAGCAGGAGCAAAATTTCTGTTCTACAGCGGACACACGCGAAACCCACTGGGGCTGACTACTTTCCCCTGTCTAAACAAGCAAACAACAGGAACGATTTACGTACATCCATCCGATGAATGTTTGCTATTTGTCGCTTAGTGCGTTTAACATATACACACACTAAGACATCTGGAGGGACTACTTTTCTGCAAAACGCTCGTGAGAATCAGTCACTGCAATGAATGGAGGGAGCTCGGCCAATGACCAGGCTGGAAATATATTCGACCAAGAAGAAACCAGTCTCTGCTCGTGGCACCAAACACGATATTTCATCAGAGTTCCTGTGTGAGCTCCCGTGTGAATAGGTCGTGGTGGTGTGGGCACCAGGACACACAGGGGTGGCCGGTAATGAGTTGGCTCATACTCTCTCGGGCTTATGTGCAAGTTAAAATGTGATCTGGATAAAGTGCGTGTCCATCCATCTTGAAATTCAAAGTTGTGTGGGAAAGTTACTCTCCACGCGTGCAGGAGCTGTGCTCCAACAGAATGCGGCTGCTGGTTTGCGTTCGTTCCTTTCCGTTCTCATTTTGGCGACCACATCGCACTTGATTATAAACTTGCAGGAAATATTTCTTTGAGGAATTCAGAAATTGAGCCAGGCAACACGGCACTCAAAACAACTTTAAATTATACTTTTTCTTGATGAATATACTTTCATGAATAAGTACGCGTCGGTGCATCGTTTTAAGCTCTGCCGATACAAATTAATATCCACAACGTATTTATTACAGTATGCACGCTAATTTCGCCTTCAAGTGTCAAATGTCGGGGCTGTGATATAGGCCCGTGTACATTGAATGCTAGCTAATTTAGGGTTTAGCGTTTCTAATTGACTCCTAATCAAATATATGAATGCGTGTTAATGGTCATCCACTTAGAAAAAAATTTCGAGTGTCGGAAATCCAGTACTTAAAGCAAAAACTCTGGTTGCCTGGTTTATTCCTCTGAAGAATTGGCGAAATCATGAATAATTAAGAGCTAGCTTTCCCGCCAACATGAATACAATATATAGGTATGCTGTGACGGCAACACTTCAGAGACGAGCTATTGATACGGCACACAACAAGAAAACGTTCGATCACGCAGACACACTAGCGACAAGAGACACACACACACGACCGGACCGGCTACTGGCTAATGGATATAGTGAGCGGCTAGCGGCTAACCGAGCTGCGGAGCGGCCGTAGATGAGGTTTTCCTGTACAGCACTGACTTTTTGTTAGTCGCGTGATTGAATTCCGTGAATTGCGGCGCTGCGGCACGTGGAAACCAGACGCGCAAATCTGGCTTCCCAACGGGGAGCCATTCTAGGAACTTTAAAGCCGGGGTCACATTGCGTATACATTATACAAAAAGAGAAAAATAATTTTATTTTTGGGTCAAATAAAGACCCTAAAGGTGCTCCTCCGCTAAGCGAACCAGAGCCAGCTGATGGACGTGAGCCGCAAAGGCCAGCTACACCCGCCAGTCTGGAGGAGGAGGGTTGGGATAGTGGAGAGATCGGATGGCTGTAAGGCAAGCGGACAGGAAGTGCTCAAGGTTCGCGTAGGGGCATGGACAATTGGAGTAGGAGGGATCTGATCTGAAACTATGCAGAAAGAGTCGGGCGGGGGTGATAAGTGTGTTAAGTTGGATGGCTCTCAGTGTGTGTTTTTGTGAGGTTGTGAGCATGGGGTTGCAGTGGGTGTGGTGTAGGCAGTGTCTGCATTGAGTGTCGGAGTTGTGCCTAGTGTTGTTTCAGGGTCCTTTTGTAAAAAATGTGCCTAGTCCGCCATGGGGTTACCGGTGCCTGAATAAGAGTCTTGCAGGCAAGTTGATGAGCCAACTCATTGCCGGCAATCACTGTGTGGCCTAGCACGACAACACCACGACCGAGGCGGGAAAAAGTTGGGAAAAGGGCGGAGGCGAGGTCGTCGCGCAAATCCTCGGGAAGGCGGCACGTGCGAATTGCCTGAATCGCTTCCAAGGAATCAGGGCAAATGCGGCACTGTGGAGCAGGTGGAAGGGACGTAAGTTCTTGAGTCACATGCACTATGGCAGCAATCTCAAGAGCGAGCGGAGATGTTGGGTTGTAGTAGGGGCCAGCGGTGGGTGTAATGGGAGGGATACGGGTGCCTCACGGTGACACAGGCTGTGACTCCGAGAGGAGGGGAATGGGAGGTGTCCACGTAGCATGTGCTAGTATCAGGTGGGAAAGGGTCGTGGTGCAAAGCCCGGTCTTCACGGCATCCAGCATGCATGCCGGGGTCATGTGGGCAGGGAGTAGGGCGCATCGAAGGTTGTCGGGAAGAGGCTTCGGGGGTGTTTAAAAAGAAATTAACAGGTCATATTCCAGCTTGTTGCAGGAGACAGTGGCGCTGCGTAGAGACAGACAGGCGACCGAGTTGACGGTCACTGGGAAGTCTGAGGAGAGTAGGAACAGGGATAAAGAGTCCTGTAGCATCGAATTTATCTGTAGATGCGTGTATAGGAAGTATGCACTGGCGGCCATAGATATGTCCGTGACTGCAGAGCGCGTGCTGATGGCGAGCTTCCACAGTCATTTTGCAACGTGCATTCCACGCCATCAAGACCGCCGGTTTTAGCAGCCTATTAATGTGAGCTCGTTTTTGTTGTTTCTGGTATCTGTCGGAAGGCAGTGCCCGCAGGGGGTGGAAGAAGAAGACGAGGAGTGAATGGAAGACGAAGATGAAACAGCTGGTCTTCCGTCCAGCTGTCTTTAAGTTCCTGTATTAAAATACAACAAAATACAACGTTCTGATACAGTGTATCAGAACGGGATGTGGTCTCGAATATCAACGAGACACAGCACTGTTCCCTGTACTACGAACTACGAGAAGAGCTCTCCTGGGTGGACGGCGTACTACTGCGGGGAGAAGTGCTGATACCACCTACTTCAATCCGACGGAGACTCATTAACTTAGCACACGAGTCACATCCGGGTATTGTAAGAACGAAGAAGCGTCTACGTCAGCGCTTCTGGTAGCCCAGGATGGACCTTGAAGTAGAATCTTGCATCAAAGACTGTAACACATGTCAGGCAAACGACAAGACAGCGGTTACAGCAGTACCACCTCTTCAACCAGTGGCACTTCCATCAGGCGCATGGAAACAGCTAGGAATTGACATTGTTGGACTGTTTTACCGACTTCCTTCAGAATTTAGATTTGCGGTTTTTTTGGTATACTACTTCAGCAATTGGCCAGAGATAGCTTTTTGTACTCGAGTAACGGCTGAAGTTGTTTGCAACTTTCTGACTACGATTTTTAGCCGAGAAGGATACCCGGACGTCATTGTTTCGGGTCATGGTCCGCAGTTTCTGTCTAGCACATTACGAGAGTTCCTGGACACAAGAGGAATTTCTCACCGTCGGTCTGCCATCTACCACCCACAGGCAAACGGACAGGTGGACAGATTCAACAGAGTCTTTAAAGGGTACGCCCAGACTACCATACAAGAACACAGTAACATTCGTACCAGCCTGACTGAGTTCTTGAACGTCTACCGGAGTACGCTACATGCGGCGACAAAACTCTCCCCGGCTGAACTGCTTCATGGACTTCGAATGCGGACGAAAATGGACATCGTCGGATTTCCGAATTTCGAAAAACCGGCTCATATCGAGATGAAACAGCTCCGTCAAAACATCGCCGATTACCAGCGACGGAGCAAGAAGTACACAGACGAGACACGCAGAGCAAGACCCTTTAAAGGGAGCGTGGGCGATTAGGTGCGCGTGAAACTTCCCACGCACCAAGCGGAGGGAACACCAGCGTTCGGACAACCTGAACGAATTCAGAAAGCAGTTGGCCAAAACACGTTTGTTACATCTGGAGGAGGATGTTCAAATTCGTCGCGGTTATCGCCAGCATATGTTCCAGTCGGATCGCAGTCACATGAGTACAACACAGGGCCCGGGAAGATGCTGCAGACGCGGAACAACCACTTCCCCTAACTCTACGAAGGTCCAACAGGAGCAGGAATCCACCGGACAGATTTTCCCTTAAGGAACTTTTCTTAAAGGGGGATTATATTGTGTCTGGTATCTGTCGGAAGGCAGTGCCCGCAGGGGTGGAAGAAGAAGACGAGGAGTGAATGGAGGACGAAGACGAAACAGCTGGTCTTTCGTCCAGCTGTCTTTAAGTTCCTGTATTAAAATACAACAGTTTTGAGCATGCGCTCTGAGCAGTGCCCTCAAACATGGCGTCCAGTCAATATCCCTATAAGGAGGCGTCGAGCTGCTTTATAGAGTGTATTAAGGGCGGACTGTATACGTTTCGTCTGTGTTTGCGTAAGCACACAGTGAGGGAGAGTGTAGAGGATCTTGTTTAGGCCGAAATCTGTAACTAATTGGCCGCATCTGCGTTTTTTCGACCCCACCGTGTCTCTGAACCACTCGGCGTACCAGATGTGTTACCTGATGGCAGGTGTTTATAGTTGTCGGTATCGCCTTGGTAATGTACGGTTTCGGAGAGGAAAACCCAGGACCCGACAGGAGGGGGTGCAAGGGATAGGGCGGTTGTCTAGGTGTAGGGAGTACTGGGAGTGGGAGAGGTGCAGCAGCTCCGATTCCTCGGAAGCAGCTTCGAGACCTGAACGGGAGAGGAACTGTGCGATAAGATCAAGACCGGTTTGGAGGGTGGATTCCACATTCCCCGGCAACCCGTGGATACACCAGAGGGTGATGTCGTCTGCGTAGAAGAGGGAGAAAGGTGCGGGATCGTGGACAGGGTTCGCGCGAGTGGAGCCGTATACCGAGGATAAAAGGGTTGGAGAGAGCACGGCACCTTGAGGTGTGCCGCTTTCGAGGGTGAAAGAAGGGGAAAGGTTGTCGCCAAGCCGAAATTGGGCCTGCCGATAAAGGAGAAATGCAGATATATAAGAGTACAGATGGGAACCACAGCCCGTCTCGTGGAGGGGGGCAAAAATTGCATCGTGTAGCAGGGTATCGAAGGCTTTGCGGACTTCAACTGTGACGAGCGCATGAACCTTTCTTCCTGTAGGAGATAGGAAGGTTTTTTGCAGTAGAGGAAAAATATCCTGGTGGACATATGAGGGCGGAGACCAATTTGGTTGGGACGAAATGAATGAATAAATTTTTATTTAGGAAAGAAATTATTCTTATCGAAAAGATCCTTCAGACGCGTAAGCGCCATACCTTCCATGGTATTTCCAACACAAGAGGTAAGAGATCGGTCTGAGATTAGCAAGGGTAGCTGATTTGCCAGGTTTCGGAATGAGGGAGATATTGAGGAAGTCAGTTCAGTTGGGAGGGCACCAGCCTCCCAGTGAGAATCAATTTGGTAGAGGATAAATTCTTTGTCAGTATCGGGAAGATTTTCGATCATAAAGTAGGTGATCTGATCCGCGCCTGGGCTTGTTCTAGATTTATTCTGGGCCAGAGCGAGGTCCAGTTTGGGGAGTGTAAAGGGTTGATCTAGATTTGGATCCGGAGTCCTGAGTACTCAGGGTAGAGGAAAAAAAGCGGAGAAGGTATTTAAAGTTCGGTGACGTGTTCTAATGGAGAGTCGGGACCATATACATTGAGATATGTTCTTGAAGGTTGGGAGGTGGTACAGGTTGTGGGCCAAGGAGTGGACGGAGGAGATAGCAAAGTGATTTGGTGTGCGAGGTGCTATTAACTGAGTCGCAGATGCGATTCCAGTTCGTAGTGGCGAGTGTAGTACAGTGAGTGGGAATATAATTTTCCAGGGTATCTATAGTGCCTGTCGGAGTTGTGAACTTCGTGGTTAGGCGCGAATGCGGGTGAGTGAGCGTTCTCGAGGCTTGAACAGCTTCATAAGGTGGGGTCGTGGTTGATCCGCCGGAAGATCCGCAAGCATATTAGTGATAGCCTTGTATCGCGCTTGTCGGAGCGAGCTTGTCCAGGAAGCGTAATCAACGCACGACTCTGCGTTCCGAACCCGGCGAAAACGGTCCCAGTTTGTTTTTGTGGTGATACGCTTTCGGGGCTTATACGTAAGTGAAAGTGTGATCTGGATAAGGTGATGGTCTGATGTTAGGGTGTCAGGCAACACTTGCCGAGTGTCGGGGGAAGACTTGCCGAGTGTTGGGAGAAGGAGGACCAGTGTGGAACGTGAGGTCTGGTGTAGTGTGTAGTTGTGTGGCGTGTCCATCTCATGTAGGCGAGTCCGGAATATTGATAAGGGAGTATGTCTGTTGCATGGTGAGTGTGTGCAGAAGCCGTCCTGGACGGAGCGTGGTAGGGTAACCCAACATAGTATGCTGCGCATTGAAGTCCCCGCCAATGATGATATTACGTTGGGACAGGAGTGTGCGGAGATGAGTAAAGAGGGGAAACAAAGTGAAGATGACTTCGAGGGGTTATAGATATTAACTAAAGTGAGAGGTAAAGAAGGGGGTATGGATAGTAATGCAGCGTCTTAGGTTGTTCCTGACCCGAACCGCAAGTTAAAATGATCTGGAACGGTTGGTAAGAGCACTAACGTTTTATTATGTTAACTGATTGCTACATGGCAAAACTTAGAATAATGATGAAGACGCGATCTCGGCGTCTGTCCCGGCAACTGTTCCAAAGTCATCTTGCTGTGTCGTCTCGCGCCCAATTCTTTTGTACCCTCGTACCAAGGGTTACGTCGCAGCGGCGTGTGTGGTGCAGTCGAGAGGCAATACGGCAGCCAGATGAAAGAGCAGTATCCACGGTGCGATAGGGAGCTGAGTCATGTTATGCAATAAATATTGCGCGGAACTGATGTGAGCGTGCGGCAATTTCCGCGGCGACGCAGCACCTGAGTCGGGTAACGTACTCCGAAGCTTTCAGGAGGCGACCGAGTTGAGCGGAGAAATGTTCTCTCGGGAGCCGCTGTGTGTTGGTGCGTACCTGACCACAGTACGTAAAAGACGAGAGTGTGCTGGAACGTCTTCAGTGACATATGCATTGTCTCTGGCGAAGGTAGATGAAGGAGAGCGACGTGACAGCGTCCACATCTATACCGCGGTATCCCGATATGGTTTTGGCATGCCGTGTATATTAGAAGAAGAAAGTGTGGGAGTGTGTTGTGTTACGAGCCATTGATGTAACGAGGTAGGATTGGTGGAGAGGCTACGGCAGTTCCATTGTATCAGTGTGATTGCCATGGTCCTAGTTAGGAATGAGGGCTGGGAGACATGAGGAGGATAGCCGGCCGACGTTTTTGGAGATTTGCTGTCTAAGGCTGCAGTGGCTTCGGGGTTGCGCTTGATGGATTGGATTTGCTCGTCCACGGGGACGGTGAGTCGGTGAGAATCTTGCTAAATGTATGTGTAACGCTGTTGAGTGATCCTGTGAGTCCGGTGATTAGTTCCTCAGGATGGGCCACGTGTTTGTCCTGGGAGCCGAGCCTACTTTGTATTGCTTGTTGGGCTTCAACAACTGTGGCGAGTGCGTCGACGCGCTTGACCAGCTCTTCCACAGCACTGTCAAGTCGATCAAGACGTGGGGAGAGGGTGGGAGGGGATGGGGCGGGCGCGGCGGGCCGCGACTGGCTCACCTGTGTCGTGTCGATGTCTGGCTGCAGAGAAATTTCGACAGCTGAGGTTGATGATGTTTTGGTCGATGGCGTGGTGGGCAGCCTCCAGTCCCGCAGGTTGTTGGTGAGCCGGGATTCGCTGATCGCCCCAAGTGGTTGTGGAGGGCAGTGTAAAGAAGGTTGGGATTGGGCGGGGTACCAGACGGGTTAGGAGCGGTGGTGATACCATAGAGCGGGCCATCTGTCGTCGGTGTCGGAGGCGCTGACGGAGAGCTGCTTCAGCAGAGGCGTCATCGGTTGTTTCCGGATGTGGCAAATTTCGGCAAATGGGGAGTGGTGACCCTTGAAGTGTAGACACCAGGGTTGCAGATCTCGAGGTTCGGCGGGGTGGGTCAGGGTGGTAGAACACGTGGGGCAGCGCCGCTGGTTGCCCAAGCAGGCCAGCGCACGGTACCCGTACTCGAGACAGCTGCTGCAATGTCGAGCTCAACGTTTGTGGGGACGGCAGTGAAATTTTAGGCGGCGGTAGTACACTGTGTAAGGAACATAGGTTTCGATGGAGGTGATCAGGGTTGAATCTGTTGTAGTCATTTGCCTTGCATGATGGATTTCAGCTTAATAAGACTCCAGCAGATGATTGAAGATCTCGTTGGGGGTGGCTCCCGGGGATATTCTATGTACAGGGTGTCACGAAAAAAATTTACAGGGTTTCTTTTACCGCAAAAATAAACTAGGCATCCCCGAACGCTCATTCTCCGCCCAAAGATAGCGCTAGATGTCACAACCAGATGCCGAAGTTTCAGCCCAATCCGATACCTTATTCAAAAGTTATAAATGATTCTCTGAAAAGTTCAATGGGAAAATGAAGCCCATATTTGCCCGTTTTCGGTTTCTGGTGCCATAGGCCCCATCATTCGAAAACTCCGTCGGCCGCCATTTTCCCATTGAACTTTTCAGAAAATCACTTATAACATTTGAATAAGGAATCGAATCGGGCTGAAACTTTGGCATCTGGTTGTGACATCTATTGCTACCTTTGGACGGAAAATGAGCGTTCGGCGATGCCTAGTTTACTTTTGCAATAAAAAAACATGTATTTTTTTGGCATTTTGTATAATTTTGCGGCAGGAGTTAGTGGGGCGTTTAGGAGGTGATGGTGATGCGAAGTAGCCAGCTTACGATCGCTTCGTGATGGCTGCGGAGGACGGCGAGACGGTTATTATGACGTAGATGAAGCGATACGTCCGCTCATGTATGAGCTCTTGAGATGTGCCGCTTGCAAGAACGCTGGCAAAATGTCAAGAAGCTGCGCAGCTGCGCCAGCGGGAAGGATTGGGAGATGCGCTATAACTGCGTGAAGTTCGGGGTTGAGGTGGGCCGGAAGACGAGATTTGTGGAGATTTCCAGTGGTGACCCATTTCCCACCTAGGTCGTGTTCCTCTAGGGGATTTCCATGTCCTGGTTCGCAATGGACGCAAAAATATTGGTGAGCTGCGAAGCGGCAGTGACTGCTGTAGCCATATCGGCTCCGCACTGCTGTGGCGGCACCATGCCTGGCGGCGCCGTGTTCAATTCAAAAGTTTAAACGGCCTCGAATTGGCGAAACAAAGGACGAGCGATCGAAACAAATGGTACTAGGAGAGAGCTATGCACTCGCCAAAAATGATGCAGTGGATGACTCGGGTGTATGGTGAAGATTTCAGGAGGATTCGATGAAATTTTCCATACAAAAGACGGTCTGAAAACACGAGTTCCCGCAATATCCGTGGTTCGAATGCCGCATGCCCAAGTCTCTCCTCGAACTCACTGCAATGCGGCATTTGAAGCATGGATCTCGTGGTGTCTCGCGTTCGAATACGTTTGCAGACGCTTTTGTATGATGCATAAGCATTATGACCCCGGCTTAACGGTTCTCTACGCTCAGTGCCAAGGCGCGGACTGTTTATTTATCTAGACGGTCTGCAGACACTGGCTGCTGTTCCAAATCTTACCCAAATGGATCCGAGTTACTCCGGCGGGTAGTGTCACGAGACAACACAGATTGAAAAACACCGGACGTGGGTAGGTTTTCGAACGCCAAGGCACGAAACCATTACCCCGGGAGTAAGATCGAGTAAATTTTGGAACACGGCCACTGTCCATGCCTTGTTTCTTATACTTGTATAGCTGTCTTATCATCACATCGGTCCCATAAAAATTGTCTGCAGACTATTTTTCGAATTATATATACGTACGAAGCTAACAGGCTTCTGAACATGATTTGAGTCTGTCCGCAAATGATTCCGTCATCATGTCTGCAGCTAATACCATGATGTATGAACAGGGTGACTGCGACTTTAGAGTCTACACCCTATTGAAAAAACCAGCAAGAAAATCGAACTGGTCAAGCTAGTAATTAAGCTGGTCAAACTGGTCAATGTGGTAATTAAACTGGTTTAACTGGAAATAAAGCTGGTTTAAGCTAAGCAAGCTGGAATTTGAGCTGGTCAGTCTGGTTTAAGTCAAAACCAACATGGTCTAACTAGAATTTGGTTTTAGATTCAATCTGGTGTATCTGGGAGCCAGTCTGGCCCTAACTGGTCAAACTGGTCTTCCATGGGGCCAGTGTGGTCAAGCTGGGAGACAAGCTGGTGAAGCTGGTCTTGCTGGGTGCGCACACGCCAAGGTCGGCTAGAGCTGGTCGAACTGACATTGCACCGAGCGAGCGCTACAAGGTCGGTTTGGGCTGGTACGAGGCAATTTCTGTGCTTTGTCCTCTCGTTTTTGGCATGTGACCGGGCGCTTCAGAAGCGCGCAAGGCCTCTCTCACCCGTTCGACACCCAAAACGTCACCTACATCCTGTTTGCCCATTGAGCCGCTGTGACCTAGATACGGCTCCACCAAACTCGCCTTTGTCCCCATCGTGTGTTACCTTCTGCCCCAAAGTCGACACAAAGCAATCATCTTCCTCTCTGCTCTTCTCTGCGCGATTAAACACTAATTTGGCATGACACTTCATCGGCCACAAGCGACAGCAAACACGGGGTAAATATCACTTCAGAGCTGGAGCCACTTCGGGCTGCCATACCGCCAAAGGACAGATCGCAAGCCAAAGCTGCTCGCCGAAGGCCTCAGGAACGCTCGGAACCGGTCGGATCCTCGACTGCTGCGCCGCCATGTACATCCGGGACCTCTCTACGCTCGCCGCTTGTCTTTGCCTGATCCCACTACAAGTTTCTAGTATGCGCCGCCTTTTCCACCGCTTGGTGGCGGGTATGTCGACGGGCCATTTCTTGTTTCGATACTTTATGAACTGCATTTGTTTCTTTTCTGATCTAAAATACTGAACAAAAAACTACTTTTATAAATAATTGAAACGGCTCGCGCCACTCATGTTTTGTGCTTCGACAAAAAAGAAGCTTTTAGCGGCTCTGACCGGTAGTAAGCCCATGACCAAAGACGTCACATATCGCGCGCTTTTGGCACCGCGGGTCGCCCCCGTAGGTGGAGGAGGCTTCCGCGTCGTCCGGTTAAAATATGACGTACTGGTATTTAGTTACTCTCTCCGTGCCCACTGGTTTGCCCGAACCCCAAGAGACCTGGAAACCGCAAAAAGTAGACGCTTAAATAGGATTGCAGGGCCCATTTAAGCTGATGTTTTTCAATAAGGCATATTTCAGGTTTCGTAATGTTTCCTTCGACATTTCTCAGTCAGAGTTGAGAGAGGATTGATTTTGAAGGTGTGAATAATCGAGAAAGAACGATTGAAAGAAAAAGAGGGGTAGAGACGAGACTAAGTGAAAGAGAAACTGAGAAAAAAAAAAGAGATAGAGGCGGTACTTTTGACGCGTGCCAGCAGTTGAATCGGAACACGGAAAATTCTGAAAAGGAAGAAGAAAAGAAAAATACGAATGGCCGCTAATGAAGGCGGCGCGAGGGACGGAGCCAATCGATTCGTTCGAGTGGCTGCAGATTCGTGCGTCTGCAAGAAGAGATTGGCTAATTAAGCGAACCTGGGGGTCTCGTTTTCTGGCACCGCGCGTCACGCTTTGGCGGTCGCCCGTGATGGGTCGCTCTTTGATTGCGTCCTTCCCGGTGGAACATTGGGCCCCGCGACTTGTTCCCGTCGTCTCTTAGAGGAAGCGTGCGCGTGTGCGGTGCGGGACACAGCGCGAACACGAAATCTGCGTTCGTCAGCAAACTATGTCGAGCGCAAGTTTCGTCTGCTTTTGCTCAGGGGTTTCGGTGACGTCAGAACGCCGAGCTCTGATTGGCTCTGATTGGAAAGGACAGTATGTAGACCTCAAGGCAGCTAGCATTGAGGTCTACCCACTATCCTTTCCAATCTGAGCCAATCAGAGTTCGGCGTTCTGACGTCACCGGACACCTGCGCAAGATCGAAGCAGACGGAACTTGCGCTCGGCATACCCATGCAATGTAATATCTGAAAGAAAAAAAAACGTAAGTCCTTTTGGCCTTTAATCAATAAAAGCATCGGATTATTAAAAAAAATAAAGAAACTTTATACGTCAAATTTGGTCGGAGGATGTACCAAGTGAATTGGTGTAGCTAAGCCCCCAAGCACAAATTCGAAGCGAATTTTCATCGTTTATCTTTCCCCACCGCAATGAGCAGGAAAACTTCCCGCATGAGTGAATGCAAGGTAGAGTTGATTACAGGATACAGGGAGATGCTCAAGTGAATTGCGAGTTTGCAGTTGACGATTGAAGATTTTGTGACCGAAGTTTCCAGTGGCTGTTCAACGGAACTCGGCGTTCGTGCCGGACTTCCCACTATTATGAATTAATAAAACAGGCTCAATAAGTGTAGTATCGACGGTGATCATCCCTACCGGCAGCCAACGGAAACTATCATGGCGACACAGTAGGACTCGTACAGACCAGCAAGGGGTGGTGGACGCTTTTCAAACTCCGTGAACGTTCCACGACAATGGCTCGAGTTTGTTGTCATAGTCGATCGATTGTTTGTTTTGATATCACTCCAGGATTTATGAAGCAGTAGACGATTGGAACCCTTGATCACTTTTAGAATGTTCGAGCGGTGTTCAATAGGTTTTCCCTCCTAGAATCTAACTTTGTTTTTATTCCGTGATGGAATTCATAGGTGTTATATTCAAACGAATGTTTGGAATCTCCTTTTTCCGGAGCCCACCACTTTTCAATCTGCTCCCCACCCGCGGCGATCCACTTCTACCAACTTTGCAATAACTCGGCATGCCGTCGCAAGAGAACGACAACGGCTGTTGATGTCACCAACGGCGCACTGGATTGGCGACCAATTCGTCGGACGCGAACCGCATATCCTCCAGATGTTCCTTCATCTCGCGAGGTCCGGGTTGTAAGACGGGTGGGGCAAAATATATCTTGGAATTGCGCCTCTTCCAGCGCGGCGCTGTCTCATCAACAGCCGCCTTCATTTTTGTACGACGGCACGCGCAGACTAGTGAATATGGGGCCAAAGGGCATCGTCGCTGGTGGGGGCCATACCAAAAAGTGATGCGGCCCCGAGAAACAAGACATTCCGAACATTAAAACGAATGTAACATATTTCACTTCCATCGCTGAGCAAAAGGTTACAGCGCAGGAGGTAAAACTTATTGAACAGCCATCGGATGTCTTTCAATATCATTTTTAACGATACAACCCTAGTTCGAAATTTCTCAAATGAATGTCTTAACTCTCATGACGCTCCTCACCATCGTAACACGTGTTCAATACAATGGGTCGGAAATTACCTTTAATGTTTTTGTTGTTTTTCATCGGCTCGACTGCACCAGTCCTCGCGCGTCTGGAGGGCTTACCAGAACGCTACTCGCGCCCGACTAAAATGCGCCTACCGATATCTCCGTCTCATTGGCCCTTAATTAGACCCGTATTCGCATTCCGCTGTGCGTATCTTCGCCCTAATCAGCCACTTTATTGCGCTCGCCCTCTACTCCGCGTTTACCCGTAAGTTCGACAGCTGCGGTGGGAACTACGCGCTCACTTGACCAACCAAACGTCTCCTTTTCATTACCCTACCCCGCTCTCTACGCGTGACGATGGGCGGGAGCGTGACCACGTGACGAAGAAAGATGTACGAATGGTCCAGCGACCACGCATAGCTTCCAGCGTACTGTCAGCTTAGGAGTGAACTTAGTTTAGGTTATGTTTCTTCGTTGTTCTCGTTAACTGTTCATACATAGCGGACTGAGGGAGGTTCGGGTGTGGGAGAGGGGGGGCAGGGGGGTTGACTACGGCCTAAATTGGGTCGTGTCTTGGGGCTTCGTTGGAGGCTGCACTCTGCACACTTCCGGGGGGCCACCGAAGTCGATAAACACCGCTGAGAAGCCTCAATCTAAACATGGCCAGAAAGAATGTGGCTTCCCGTTGGTGGCACACCTCGCACACGCTTCGACGAAGAATTCTACTCTATGCTAACTGTGTTTTCTACGTTGGGTCAGGTGGACCTGTGAACGACAAACCAGTCTCCGTTGAGCTGTTAGCTTATAAAAATTATATTCGTTATTTTGCAGCAGAAAACAAACAATTTTGAAAGGGGACATGGAAAAAAAAAGAAAAGAAAAGCTGTTGAAGCAGCCTCACTAGCCCGAAGCCCTAAAACTTCAACAGGAGCAAAGCGTACGTAAAATAATTTTAAACGTCAACAAGTAGCCAACGACAAATATTAATGAAAATATTTATGTAATATACAGAATTATACTCCACACAAAAACACCTAGTTTCCTCAGCTGAAAGTTGCACGAAGGAGAGAAATTAAAAGGCGTCACACAATAAATCACTGACGTGAACATATCATTTTAAAAGCAATTAACAATGAACGAAGTAAAAACAAAAAAAGCAGACAGATAAGCAGCAACCGCTTAAGTTCGACTTATCATCTTTTCCAGTAATTACCAATTCCAGAAAGCTGCTTACCACCAAGCCGTGAAGCTTTATATCTTATACACTGAGCTCATTATGAAACAGAGGCTTAAACAGATGCACTGTCCACTAAAGTTAGTGGGCAAAAAAAAAGAATGCACGCTATGCATTTATGTTAAGGATGCGATTTTGTCTATTGCTACTTGACTGGAAAGCAAAATTTGAAGAAAAACAAAGGTGTAGCACCAAGGAGGATGGTAACGTCAAGTGCAGGGGCTGAATTTTCTTCCCTGCTAAAGTTTTCGGGCAATGCTTCTATCGGAGCTGCTTTATTCAAAAGCATCAAAAGGGATAGATTCTCAATTCCCAGGATCAAAAACCTTTTATTATTTAAATTGTCAGCGTTTTTGCTCCTCCTATCATGACACACTGCTGGTCCTCTCACGACCGGAACATTTGTATAGTGTAAGCTTGTTGGGCTGGATGGTTGGTTGATCGGTTTGTTGCTTGCTTGTTTGTACGTCAAGTTGTCATTCGTGTTCATGATTTTATTGTGTGGAAGACCAGAGAACCAATTTTCTTTTCTCGAAGGACAGCTATCGCATAACGTGATCGTCATACCAAACGCGTGGGCAATGTAATTCTCATTATTTGCCTTTTTCCAACCCAAACGACGACGATGATACCCATGCGAGGTATAACACATGGCTTTGTGAAACATCGCTCTTTACGAGAGAGACTTAAAAAGCAGCTTCTCGTATTTTGCCACTTCCGTAGCCTATCACAAATTCTGGAAGTGAGGGCGTTCATCCTATGCGGGCTATAACTAAGTTTTGTCGCGAGGATTCTTCGGAGGCAAAATTCACAAAATCTACAGCGTAAAAAGCCTCCACAGTAACGTAACCCTATCGTTATAACGATGCGTGTAACGTTACGCTAGTTACGTAACAATACATAATTAATCGTAATGTTTGAGCCTTTATGGTGCAATGATAACGCTCTAGCATTTAACCATTGATAAGTTTAAAGGTAACCAGTTCAAAAGTCGGAAATAACTAAACCTGTTTCGCTCCCATCCTATAAAAAAAAGAAAGAAAGCATATTAGATTTGTGGCATATTCTTCCCCCTGGGGTCAAGGCGCAGACAAACTTGACTCCAAAAAGCGTTCAGAAACGAGTAAGATGAGGGTCATCCACAAGATAGCCCTATTGCCGTGTCCACGCGTTATGTTTTCGCCTTGTTTTTAACAGGAAGTGGCCGGTCGTGGGCGCTTTTCTTTTTTCTTTTTCTTTTTTTTTAGGGGGGCGCCGTATCTACACTTTCGTTTCCACGCTCTAGGAGTCAAGGACCCGTTTATTAAAGGGTACATGGGTGCCTCCGGACACAGATGCGGCGAACATCTGGTGATAGAATACGGAAGAGAGCGAGTAAGACTGCTATTTGATAAAAGTAAAAAAAATAATAATAAAAGCACAGACTATTCATAGAAAAAACAAAAAAAACATCGCGGCACGGCGGATGAGATTTGTTTCTTGTCTAGGCATTTTAATTGAATTATAGAGTATGTACGCAGAGCCAGAGACTGTGCCCACCCTGGATATTAAAAAAAGAAAGAGTGAAGAAATGAAATTGCACCCTCTCAGCCGTGGGACAACGAGAGTGATCTTGTAAACGGAGCGGTAAAGTTTATAGATAAAATGGACGACTCATGCTTGTGAAAAGTAGCGACCTTCTTGACGGCGACGACTACACACACACAAAAAGCTGGAACCACAAAGGGCGAACAGCGCGCAAAAAACAAAAAAACGGGGACAAAGTAAAAGAGTGCACACAGGACAAGCACACGGGACAGCGATTTGTCCTGTGTGCGCCTCTTTTACTAGGTCCCTGTTTTCCCGCGCGCTGTTCGCCCTTTTTGTCATCATGAACCAGCTAGCTCACATCGCCGCCCTAACGTCGGAGCGTCTTGCAACCTACGCGGAGATCAAGTTATATGCTTTTTGCGTAGGAATTCCGGTGACGTCAGGGCGAAGCCGAGCTCTGATTGGCTTTGATTGTGGGTTGGGGGTAGATCTCAAAGCAAGCTCCCTTGAGGTCTACCTACTATCATTCAATCAGAGCCAATCAGAGACTCGGTCGATTCTGACGTCACCACAAACCTGCAAAAGCAGACTGAACGGGCGCTGCCGTATATTTTAGGCCTAAAAATTTGGGCCGTTGTACAAGAGGCTCTGGCGTTCGCTGCGGACATGGTGGAAGAATTAACTGCGGACGTGCCTCAAGCATTTTCCAAGCAAGTTTTCTTCATACATGTTCGAACATGTCTCGAGACACTCTTTGTATGATGCACCAGCAGTGTGACCACCGCGGATTTAGAATGTATCGGAGCAATCTTCCGACACCCTGATAACGATTTTGGTACCGTTTTACCTTTCTTTCCTCTCACTTTTTTTTCTTCTGTCTTCCTTCTTCAAGAAAGAGCGTTCGTCCACGCCGCCAGAAAAGTCAAACAAGGATGGACTTGTGCTGGTAGGCGGTGAACCTTTGTGTTGTTTTAACAGTGACGTGTTTATAGTGTTCAAGATGTGTATTCTTTACAGACGTACTCGTTAGTGAAGTTAAGTAACTGGGTATTGTTACTCATTACCCCGATAAAAAATAGAAACTAAACGCGTTGCTCGTTGCTGCTATTCTAAAGGAACTCGCTACACGAGCTTGCAAGTAACTCGTTGTTTTCTTGTTACCTTTGAACGCGTCGTTTTTATGAAGCCGTAGCCGCTTCCAATGTTGATCCTCGTTACTAATTCCTCTCAGTAATCGAGCTTTCGGTTCCGTCAAAAGATCCCCAGGTGGTCCAAATTAATCATCAGTCCTCCGCCGGGGCGTGCCAGATGCCCGTCGTTGGTTTGGCACGTAAAACCCCAAATTTGAATTTTGAATTCCTCTCCTTTGAACGCGTTCATTCAGGGATGAGCGTTGCGGTGCTGGCCAACCTTGTGCGCATATTTTTATTGTCTATCTAGCGTCTTCTCGGCGTGCGTATGACAGTCGCCAGCTGGGGTGAGAACTGGGTACTTGAGTTGTACACGCTGCTCTACTGAAGTGACTAGACACCGTCAGTCGTTACTTCATCCAAATGTTACTAAAATTCTTTATTCTTTCCTTCATTTAAAACGCAACTAGGTCGATAGTTTGCTACAGAAACAAGGAAACTATGAACAAGTAATACGTTACTTGCAAAGCGTTACCAACAATTTTGAAATTTTCTCACAGTTTATCTATTCCTTTTCGACTCTCTCAACCTCACCTCTAATGTCCCCCTTCCCCAGCAGAGTAGCCAACCGGGACAATTACCCCGGGTAAACGTATATCACTTACTCTTTTGTTACTCCTTTCCTCTTTCTTCATTTCTTTCCTTCTTTCTTCCTTTCTTTCTGTCTTCTCAACCCCCACTCTGCCTTCCGAATCCTGTATTACGGTAACGACATGGATCAAACATTCTAATACACAAAGCAGAGATGCACTTCCAGCAACTTCCTTGTCCCTGACTTTGATTGACAGCCGCCACAATTTGCCCTCTCCATCTTGCATCTCGAGATTATTTAATACGGATCCCGACACGGATAGTTTCTTTGTGTTCGTCAGCACTGTCACGTAAAACAAGGGGCGATATTAATTGCCCCTACGTTAATATCCGCTAATAAAGAACACAGCGGCGACGGAACTGCGAGTGCGCGCGTCACCAGTATATTGCCTGGGCTGTCTGCATCTTTCTCTGTCGTCCGTCATATTAGAACACGGTCCACGAAGCGTTAATGAAGGAGAGAAAGATGAATGAGCAGGTACTAGTCTGTCTCTAGAGGGCCATCTGTATTTTATTGGTCACAGCCAGCTCAGCTACAGAGAGATACGAGATGTTTCTTAGTTTAACATGAAGTGTGATCCCCGAAAGTCAAGACTGAAAAAAAGAAAAAGAAACAGGTCGAGGGATTATACATTTTTTGCTCAGTTTTAATTCCTGTTCACACATAAGCGTTTGACTTCGACCGACTGAGATAAGACCGGTTCTTACGCCTATTTTGACAGATTACCTCCAGCTGCATTAATGCGTAGCCTGTCGTAAACCGTCACAAGAGGCTTAAAAACCGTCGGGCCAGAATTGTATGCATTGTCGATGCTTTGATCGCCTTCGTGCGCCGATGAAACAGATCATGTACAGAAAAGATATTTAGGATTCCGCCTCCTTCGGTGTGCGTGATTTGTTTAGCCGGTGAAAGCGAACACACGAACACGACGACCGCCGTGGAGTGTATCGTCCCCCACGGAGGCGAGCTTCAGTGTGAAAAAGGAAAAAAGTGGCAAGGTCAACTTGTAGTGATAGGATGGCGTTACACATTGCGTTTCAATCACACATTAGAAACAGCGAGACCATTACTCGAACTAATTAGTAAGATTTCAAAAAAAATATAAACAACAGCGGGCACGATCGGTTACTTATGCAACTTTCGGTTTTGTTTACATGGGGTCTCGCGGTAGCCGAGTGCGTTCACAAACCGCAGCCGGGGGTCACAAAGGGCACAAAGATCGCGCTAGAGAGCTCGGAGATGCTGGGTTCAATCAATCCCCACCCCCTGCACGCGTTTTCATCTGGATGAGCATCGTACTGGCGTGCGGTTGTGTATCACTACACTGCGTGATGCAGGTTATAAAACCCCCAGGCTATAGCAGTTGCACTGCACTGCCTAAATTTCTCATCTACAGTGTAAACCAGCGTTGCCGCACCTTAGAGGCAAGACTGACGGGTTTGGAGCTCAGCTAGTTGGGTGATGATTAGGGATAGGATCGCCTGAACCTTGGACGATATTTATCTCGGGTCTGTAACGTGCATCGCGGAGTAGTGATACGCGAGCTCGCCGGTGCGTTGCTCATCCAGATCCAAATCGGGCGGGGGCGGGGATTGAACCCGGGATTTCTACAGGTTGTGCGCGCGAGCTTTCGCTCCACTTGTTCCGAGCTAATCACTGCACCCGCCCTCCCCCTCCCCCCCCCACACACACACAGGTTTCACGTATTTGACTCCATCTCCGCTAATAAATATTTGGTCGCGAAAGCAAAATAGAAGGCGATAGACGGGCCTATGAGCCTACACCCGCGATTGCCTATATATGCTTTTTCAACTACCTCGGACAACTACCTCACACACACACACACACACACACACACACACACACACACACACACACACACACACACACACACACACACGCACACGCACACGCACACGCACACACAGCACACGCACACGCACACGCAGACGCACGCACACACGCACACACACACACAGACGCACACTCTCTGGCTTCGTCATTTAGTTAAACAGCGGTCGCACTGCAAGTACACCATGCAGAGGACAGTCTACAGACAACTGTCTGAGGCGTGCTTGTTCCTTGTGAGACAGTCCTTGCCACATTGGTAATGTAAAAAACTGTCTGCAAACATGTTCGAAGAATACATATCTCTGAGGGAAACATGGTTCAAACATGCTCGAGGTATACCCGCAGATTGTTCTCTCCTCATGTCCCCAACGAACACAGTTTCCTCTCTACAATGTATGAACAGTGTGGCTGCGGCTTTAGTTGGCCTACTCGAGACCAGAGGAGCGCTCTGGGGCCCCCGAGTGACCGCGTACCAAAGAGCAGTTGCACTCCCCGCGGGGCGTGGCCCCCTTCTCGACGCCGTGTCGTGCGGACCCAGGAACGTGGATTCGGGATTTTCCCCGTTCTCTCACGAGCGATCAAGGCGTCCGCGGATTCGTGCCTGACTCGTAAAAAAATAAGAAGAAAATAAAAAATACGGAAGACTCGGCACGGGTCAGTCACACCTTGCATGCTTCGCGGATCAGACGTGACCGACGGTTCTCGCCTCGTCCCGCCCGGTGTAGACGCGTTATATGCCGTTGGCCTCGACTGTGATTTGCTTTTTCTCTATTTTCGATTGGTGTGTAGATTCTTGTTAGAAGGGGTGTTCGTTTAATGGCTTGTTCGGACATTTGCGTCTGCATCGACGACGCATGAGCACGCGCCTGATGTCATTCAGCAGTAATGGTGGTCATTTCTATACTTATTCCTCGCTTTGCTATGGTTCTCATACAGTGTCCGACTTAACGCGGTAGAGGAAACGGTCGGAAAACATTCTTCGAAATCTGCAGCGCCCACTTTACTGTAAGGCACTTGGGAGAGGATATACAAAACGCAAGCTCGCCTTCTTTTCTTTTTTTGTACAGGAGTTGTGGTGACGTCAGGAGGCCGAACTCTGATTGACTCGATTAGAATGATAGAGGGGTAGACCTCAAGACAGCTTGCTTTGAGGTCTACCACTGTCTTTCCAATCGAGGTCAATCAGAAGTTCGGCCTCCTGACGTCACCACAACCCCTGTGCAAGAAGCAGACGAACTTCCGCTCCGCATAGACTAACACACAGTTTACAAACAAGCCTGCTTTGCCAACACCCAGTGCGGGCACTGCGCTTGCGCAGAAAGCAGATTCGAGAGAGATGACGCTTCTGCGCATGCGCAGTGCCGAGAGAAGCGCCACCGCGGTTGGGTTCGGTGACCAGCTCGGTGCACGTGGAGTGAAAGCTCGCGCTGCGTAACTAAGGAAACCAGAGTTCAGTCCCCACCCCGCCTGTCTTGGATTTGAATGAACATCGTACAGGCGTCCTTGAGTCGAGTTGGTGAATAGCTGCAGTCTACAGAGTTATCGCGGCGAATTAGGAGGGTGAAGTTTAGGCTCGAAGAAACTGTACGGACTATGACACCGAGCCCGGCGGTTCACCACGCTGAAGAAAATTGGGTTATGCGTATGTTTATACTAGGGGTTATGTGAATATTCGAGATTTCGAATAGTAATTCCGAATAATACACTATTCGATATTTGCTTCGTAAAGAACTGCACTATTCGCGTTTTTCGAAGTGTTGATTACGGCGGGTTAACCTCGTTGAGTGCGCTTCTACCAAGCACCGGTACGCTACGGAGAAGCAAAACCAGCAGAAGTGAGCTCCGCGAGTGTTGCTTTTCCGCATTACATTGATGCTCAGTAAGAAGCGGACTTAACGGGGTAACCCGCCGCGATAAACAATATCGTAATTGCGCGCTCGGAAGAAAAGCATACATTCAAAGCGGGATTGTGCACCCGTGCCGACTGTATTTGAAAATAAATGAAACCTTTGGGAATGTGTATATCTACATTGTAGTAAAAGTTTCAGAATTAAATCTTTATGGAAGAGTATGCTATGTTAGGCAGAGATTCTTTTACAAACTGTGTTCATCATGCGCGACTCAGTTCTTTTAACTTGACATTAAAGAAGAACACTTTATATATCAAGATTTGTAAATTCACTTAATTGGTATAGTTGACC
>JAZHYW010055746.1:0-101981 GCA_037355805.1 Ixodes ricinus | reverse complement strand
CCTAGAGGAGAAGGCCAGAACACGGCTCCAGTGACGTCACGGCAGCAGGCTGACGTGCGCCGCGCTATAGAGCTGAGCTGAAGGCTTCGCGCGTAGTTTTTACGTCTTAAAAACGCGGTTTTTCGCTCTATTTGTTTTTCTGAGCTAACATGAGGGCTGTGAACACCAAGTGACTTTAACAACAAATTCTAGAATGCAGGAAAATTATTATAGCCTACAATTGTTGTGGTAATTTCTCGACACAGATGCGTTCCTGTTTGAAACGAACTGAGCTATATAATTATCTCTAAATGGCATGGGCGTGGTAAACATATTTTTCTTAAAATGACAGTATTGGTAGTAATAGGACACGTATATTTTCGAGCCAAACTGGCACCTTTTATATACCGGTACGTCAATCGGATGCACTCTGCTTATTCCAATATAAAATGAGTTATCTGATTGTTGCAATGAAAAAACACTGATGCGTTCAATTCACATAGTTACAGTGGTAAAATTTAATATCTAAGTAAAATAATATTGTAGCAGTTGGACGTCGTCCCATACCCTTAAATACTTCGACGTAACTGAGTCTGGAAACGGCACAGCTACGTTACTGCGTCTAAGATAAGTTATCTATGCGAACGGATGCACGTCTGGAATCTTCATGACCGAAGCTGCTGTCATTTACACTACCAAAGGGAGTCACAGGAAATTGCTCACGTTTGAATACTGCTGAACAAACCTTCTTGTATTGAGTTTTTTTTCTCAAATATACGTGTTGAGAAATTTCGCACGCATGCATGTTAGACGACCGTCGGTAGGTTTGGTGACACGGAGACACACAGTGTGTGTACGGCATGTCGACCTTTGTGCCATAGTACCACACGAAGATTGCACAAAAAAATGAAGGAAATAGCAAAAATACTATTCGCACTCACACGCAGGCCACATCATAGCTGCGTTGCCTTTGCATGAGGAAGGAGCACGAACACATTGTTGGCTTAAGGTGAACAAATTTATGAACCCTTGAAAACTTAGGTCTTCATTGCAAGATCTCGCGCTTTCACTCACTGCACTAAAGTCTACAACACATGCTTCATCAGAGTCTCACACTTCTGGTCGTCCTCACGGCATCACTGTTCAATCGTCAATGGTTGCACTGAGATGAGTGACTAGCGGGTGCTGAGTCGGTCGCAACTTTTTTCGCTCGGAGAGTTTCGGCTTTTCGTTTTTTCTGTTTTGCATTCGCGTCAACAACGCGGTCGTTCATTCTGTTGCAGAAATTTCTTAAGAGAACGTTTGTACTGCACCACAACAGGTGTTTCAGGACAAGTTCACTCGTGTGCCCATTGTCGCAAGTGTCGAAGTCTGAAGTATCTTCATTCGCCAGGAGTTCCACTGTGAGCTCTGTAACAAGTTGCCTCTGGTTGGGCATCTTCAAAAACTCTGAATGGCTGGAAACTTGCTCGACAACAACATAGTTGTGGGCAACAGCATTTGCTGCAAACATCGTTGGAAAAACTAGCCCTCCTCGGTCCAGTTCCTTCACGAGTGCATAGTGTTCCTGTGCGAGCGAGACGGTGGCCAGCTTGTTCTCTTCTGTCAACGCGGCCTTGCATCCCTCGCACTTCAGCTTTTTTAGTGTGGCGTAAACAGCGTATCCAGCAACGTAGACCAGGACTGGCAGGATGCCTGCTATTTTTGACAGTGCCTCTCTGGTCACCACCACATTGCAGGTAGGGCGTGGCGTGTCCACTCGCTCGTGGAGACCTTCCCAGGCCTTATCTTCGCCAGCTGTGGTGATCATTGGCAGCGTGCTCTGCAGCCGTAGCTTGTTTTCCCCTTCGTAGATCTGCCTTATAGATACGTGATACTGCGAGCCGGCCAGTTGTCTATACTTGCCAAAGCGATCTTCAAGGCCGTCAGTTTGTATCTTCCCCAGGAGCACGTAGTTCAGCCCTAGTTCCTCGAAGCAGTATCGAACGACCTCCAGAAGTGCACGAGTTGTTTGACGGAGAGCTCGATGTGTATCCCTGGTGAGCTTACCCGTGCTTAGATCCTTGCTCTTCCATACATCTAGCCAGTCTAGAAGTTCGTAAAGGAAATCTACCTTGGGGTCGTCATCCAGAGAAAATACTGGGCTCTGGAAGTCGTCTTTTAGTCTCCTTCCTTTGTTCGGAGTTTTGACATTCACGATTTTCCACCACTTAACTATGATCTCGATGAAACTTGCGGTTTCCTCAAAGTGTAACAAATTGTGCTTCACTCCAATGGACCGAAGGGCCGGGGGCAGAGAGTCGTTGAAGATCTGCAAAGCGAGTTTCACGTTTTGTCTCTCGATGTTCGACGGACAGAGAGCCTTTCTTGACAGGCTGTGGCCATACCTCAACAGCTGGTCGCGCTCCAAGTTGTAAGCTTCCCTGATGGTTGCAAAAGATGCAGAAAGCATGTGCCGCTCACGTGTGGACTCAGCTTGGAACTCAGGAAAGTAGAAGACATGTCGATCATTACCTTGGTTGAGCCAATTGTTCCTTATGCACTTTAGAATGTGCACCGAGTCAATAACAAAAAACAGTGGCCTCGAAGGATCACACGGATGTGGATACACATATCCCTCGTTTACCTCTTCATCCGGAGCTCTGTTTCTTTTAGGCTTTGGTATCGACAGAAAGTAGGACATTGCCTTGCTGTTCACAGAGTTGTTGTCAGTTACGACGCAAGTAACCTTGTACCCAATCTTCTCCAGTCCACATATCACATCTGTCAACAACTTGTGCAAAAACTCTGCGTCAGCTCTGTGCACAGGGACGATGTGAGCAACTTCCTTGAAAGTGCACGTGAGGCTTTGGACCATAAAAACAAAAGCGCTGTTGGCTGTTTCTGTGGAGTTGAGTGCCGCACCGGTAATGTTGCCCCCTTTGTAATCATAGTAAGGCTTGATATGGATCTCGTCCACCATCAATGTCACGAAACGTTGGCGATCATCCAGAACATGGATCCTTGACTGCATGTAGGAGAGGAACGTTTGACTTTGATGCTCTTGTTGGGGGTTCGTTCCGTACGACGAGCATATCCGTCGGATGGTCATCGGGTGCGGCAGAAAAATGCTTCCATGGCTGCGAACGTACTTATAGGCATGGGGGAGATTGTGAAGAAAAGGCAGCAAAACACCATGAAGTCAGCTGAGTAACGCCGCTGCTCCTTCTTTTCTGAGAGTAGCTTCAACTGCTCAGTGAGGAACTGGATGATATGGACCTTGTCGACTGTTGACGTCACGGACAACTTGGCGAGCAGCAATCTAATCATCTCGCAAATGTCTTCATCCAAATCTGGGGAACCTGAATCGAGGCTGCTGTTCCAGTTTTCGACATTTTCAAGGAATGTCATAACTGCCCTCTTGCTCTCTGCGACAGCCGGAACCTGCAGATGGGATCCCAACTTAGTGATTGGTGTCTTCACCAAATGTAGGGTAACATTCATGTCCTCTCGAACAACAACAGAGTACTTAATCCATGGTGCGTCATCTTCAACGATGTGCACTAAGGTTAGGTGTTCACTGCCTTCAATCAGATGCCAAAACTTTGACTGTCTACTTCTTAGGTAGTCTGCAAGATCTTTGTGGTTGAGGATGGTGTCTGCTTCTTTTTCAGAGTGGAATGTCTCCATGGAGTCTGAAATCGCGGTCTCCACTGCTGCGGCATGCCGACGCCTTTTTTGAAGTCGGGGTTCTCTCTTGTGGTGGTCTGAGTGGAAAGGTAGCTGGGGCAGTGCGGGAACTTTGAAGGGACTGCGTCCGGGCGAAGGCGGGGGTGCGTCAGAGGCGCTGTCAGTGTGCGCCCCGAAGAATCGTCAACATGAGACGCCTCCCGCATAATAACTTCGTCGGCAAAGTGAAGCTCGCAGACCTAGAACGAAGGTTTGACTTCGTTTAAGTAACAGACAAAATATCTTAAAAACGTTCTGCTAACTTGGCCCGAATGTTGCACAAGCTTGGCAGATGCAACTTTTCCACCGTTTTGTAATGTCTTCGAGAGTTCGCCAAGTACCTAAAATTTGGTGGCCCTTGCTCCGAGTTGTTTTTAAGGTCAGAGGGCGTCCCTGGCCACTTGAATAGCTGGATGCCGCTAGACTCGCGTAGTGTGACTTGGGTAACTAATGTACGGGAGCCCTGAGAACCCTAGGAAGCAGCTGAAACGCTATGCGCGTTATTTTGGACATAAGGTTATATTAGGTCACACTGACATGGCCTAAAAGCCCCAAACTAAGGTTAAAATCGAACAGGCGTGTAGTGGAACTTCCGCTGATTGGCTTCACTGCAACGTGATGATCGTAAATGTCGCTTGCTGGATAATTGTCGCCTGCATTCATATATCCGGGCTACTGACTGACAATATTATAGCTGTAATTATTATCACAAACTATTTCAAACAAAATTTAAAAATTAAATTCAAGATAATTGTCAATTTTTATATTTTGTAAGTGTGAGGAAACCTGCAATGCTCTTTGGTTTGGCGCTCTCTAGCGAATGAAGCAAGAAACACGGGGTATGCCTGGGAGTGGCGGCTGCATTGTTCAAACATGAGCTAATACTCTGGTGGCGCCGCTTAGCCTAGTGTCTGAAGCAAGAAATACTGGGTAGGCCAGGAAGCCGTGATCGCGGAAGCTACGGCCCTGGCGGGCCTAACGGAACGTGACTACGTATCACCGGAGTGCGCTTTTACTGCCAAGAAGTATCTGGCTTTTAGCTGCGTCATGCTCCAATATGTGTGCGTTGCGCTCGTGTGCGTAGCGCACATCGAAGCCGTCGGCACGGAATGTGGGGCTTATCGTTCACCCTTTGCCAAATTATAACGAGACAGGGTAGCTCTGGGTATAACCATGGGCTTTCATTCTGCCGGCGCCACCTGGCTGTTGCCGGCTGGCTATAGGACAATACGCGAACAGCATTTAGCAAGCGACATTTATGATATCGCGTTGCGGGTTAGCCAATTAGCGGAAACTACATTTCCATGGATTCGGGCGACTGGGTGCGTATACGCACCCAGTCGCCCGAATCTGCGGAAATGTATTTTTGACCGCTTCTGCAAGAACTGCAACGAAAAGGGAGAAAATCGGTAGCGGCCAATGGGAGGGCAATATTATAGGGACTAACTAGAAAAATTATAAGAAAAATCAAAATGGCCCGTTTAGTAAAACTGGTTAAAACCGTTGCTAACGTTCATGTTCATGAGATTTCTAATTTCTTAAATATATTTTGCGACTCCGAATTAAACAGAAAATGTACCCGTTTGTGGACCATGCATACAACATTTGGTAGGCGTTATCGGTGATGCATATTGAGGCATACGGCCCCGAATGGCATATGTCGCCAGATTGTGTAAATTATGATGTATGACATTTTTATCATGGCTATTGCATATGTCAAAATACATATTTACTCATAAAAATAGGTTGTGTACCGTAGATCGACACACACAACACAGCTAACTTAGTAAGTTTTCTTTTTCTATATTCATGCGAATGAAGAGAACTACGTACGAAATTCGATTTTCACCTTGGTTGACTTTTTTTCTCTCGTGTTTCGTAAAACTAAATATTAAAAAAAATGTATTAGACTGATTTTGTTCCATACAGACATGAGGTTATTAATGTTATATTTAATTGCACGACATCCAAATATATGCCCCGACACGCGTGTTTGATTTAAAACAAAGAAACGCCCCATTAATACTTACTCCAGAGAACTACCTGCACTGACGTGGCCCTTATGGGAGTCTGATGTGCTAAGCCGAATTTAAAGTAGTGCCTCTGTTTTACGTATACCGAAAATTGTCAAGTAAATCATTGCTACTTGCGCGTACGCAACTCGAAAACTGGATTAATATGTTCCTTACTAGAGACAGGTACTTTCTCCGCTCCGATGCTCATACGCAAAAACGACATGATATGCTTCGGTTTAATTATTTACATCAATGCGCAAGTTGCAACAGCGATCATTTATAAGTTGCATAACTTCCGAAAATGCATCGAACCTAAGATCGTCAAATCAATTCAATCATTCTTTACTTCCATGCCTAAAGAAACAACCTGCTCAGCATCTGAATTCCTTGCTTCAATGCCTCAATAATAACACCCACAAGTTTCGCATCCCGTGAAGGGAGCTACGAACACGAAGAGCGGGAAGTTCTCACCCTAGTATTCTGAGAAACCACGAGGTTTTCCCGGGGAATAGCTCGAATCCAAGCCTTCCGCAGTCCTTCATCTTGCGGAAACTTGAATATGGAAACTTTAACGTCGGCTATACCAGTTGCGGTGTCATAATTCCCGCGGCAGCGAGGTACACAACATTTATACGGCATCGTTGCACCGAACCTCAACCGAAACAAGCAGAACTGTTTGAACTGGCGCCACAAGGCGCGAGGAGAACCGTGGTGTGTTCCAAAACATACTCCATCTCACTGAAGAGTTACTGACCTTGTCGTTCGAAAACTTTCTTGTGTCAAGCTTCGTCCTTATTGGATAATCCGTCTTCGTTGTCACGCGATCTGACCCGCAAGAGTAGCCAAGACGCACAGTTGAGTAACTTTTTGAACACATCCTTGAAAGAAACGAACGCGGTAGACGTTCGTTGAGAAAACCCGGGGCGGTCCGGGTTTTCCAAGGTTTCTCAAACACAAACTGAAAAAAAAGCGTCGTGTCGTTAGGAGAGAGAGAGAGAAAAAGTAAAAGTGAACCTGCCTTGCAAAGAAGCCAACTATCAGGGGAGCCTTGCGAAGAAGCGCACTACCAGTTCAGCCTACTCATGCCGACGCTCCTTGAAGGGAGAGAGGGAAGCGCTTCGGCTTTGTATCTAGGTGGTGTTGGCACAGCTGGCGCGGTTCCAGAGAGGAGGAAACGCCGCGCCACACCTCCTAGATAGCAAAGCCATAGTGCTGAATGAGATGGCGTCATCAGAGAAGGCCAACGCGGGACACAGATTTGAAACGAGCACTGCGTCAGCGCACGCTTCGAGTCAAGTTTGAGCCGAACGTTGACGCACTCGTCGTGTCCAATCTGTGCCCAGATCTGGTCTTCTCTGATGAGGCCATCTCATTCAGCACTACGGCTTTGTTATCTAGGAGGTGTTCCGCCGCGGCACGGTGGCATGCGGGCGTGCTCATTTGCCGCTCTGCCGTCGCCGATTGTTCTTCGCTGTGGGTTTCCGTAGTAGCGGTGCGTGGACTGTGATGTGTGTGTGTAGTTCAAACGATTGATGCGGTTCCTCCACGAGTGATATAAATGTAGTTCCTTCCACGAGTGGTATGGATGTGGTTCTTGCACGAGTGATATGGATGACCGTATCTAAGGGCGTCGACGTACTCTAACAGAAAGACTACAGACAAGGGGTAAAAAAAACTAAAAGATCCATTGGTGGATTCTTAGGAAATCTGTTAGCACGACCCTTGAGAAACGCCGAATAAACCCACTTTTGGGAAACGACAACACTGACCCGTAACGAGGAGGCTAAAAAGAGCGGGCAAAAAGTAGAGGAAGCAAAAGAGAAAGCCACAAGAGAAAAGTGAAGGGGTCAGCGTTAGCGTTTCCCAAAAAGGGACGTGATTGGCGTTCCCAAGAATCATGCAAACGCATTCCCTAAGAATTCACCAATGAATTTTTCTGTAATGTTCTTTGTGTATTCCTTGTATCGCGATACAACCTCGGGCCAACGTGTCTCGTTACAAAGTTCGAGAAATCAGTGATGCCCAAGCGAAAGCTAAAGCGACAGTTTCCTATTTATTTCTTCGAAGGGGTAGAAGGTACAGTAAATGTGATATTGAGGCTTCCTTATCAAGCAGACGAAGATTTGTTTTCGAACATTACAACCCCGACATTAGTGACTCCCTCATATGTCTTCAAGGAGGCTTCAGTTGGCAACAATTTTTGTAGAATCAAAACATGGAAGGCACGAGTGGGCACGAGCTTTACGACTGTTTATTGAGCTCCCAGCACCACTCACCAAAGCTAGAGCAAAGCTTCTTTCTTCAGGCAACCAGCTTTAAAAAAGAAAGAACACTATTTCATTCCAAGTCGACGTCTTCAAGTGGCTCCACAAAAAGTACCGACATGCGACTATACTCCGTTCACCTCTAAGCTGACAGAGCGGTCCAAGCTGGCGTTGTTGGACCACTCATACGTAATTGTTATCTACGTCATCACTCTCCCACCCATACCCACGCTCAGAGGGCGGGGTCACGTGATGAAAAAGGAGGAGGCTGTTTGGTCGGACGAGAGCATAGCTCCCCCCGCACTGTCAACTTAGCGGTGATCGGAGTATAGACGATGCTGTTCTTTCGGGTATTCATGCGATATTGCTTCTAACGCGTGCACTATATCTAAAGAAGAACTGCACTGCATTCTCGATTAAAAGTATTACCAACCTAGTGAAGACTCGCTTAGTTCTCACAGTTTTATAATAAAAGAAACTGACAACTCTACGCGAAAATAATTTCGGGCTCGAGAACGTTCAAGTTCAACTTCAAAATTTACCTCACGGTTAGTATGAGTTTTTGTTTTCGCTGGAGCACTCATTTTCTCGAATAGAAGTACAAACCCAGACAACGTAGTCTACCTATCAGCAACTCCAGCGAGGTTTTCATATACATTGAAAACCGAAACACAACAACACAATATTTTTATGGTTTAGAACTTTCCCACTGTGAAAGTGGTCTTCGTTTTAATATGGCCCCGTGTTCGCTGACACTTGTGAAACGCTTACTAACGTTCGCTAAGATGACTTTTTGCCCAAATTGGCAGCGGCTGACTGACGAACAATTTAATAAGTTACTTCTTATCAAAAGTAGTCGAGAGTGACAGCAAAATTCGGATGCTTACTTTTGTTTTGTATTGTTTCTATGCGAAACCATAAAATATGTAGCAAAAACGTTGTTTCGTTTCTATTTTCAATATATTATTTGTTTGCCAGCACTATAAGGGTTTATATCACAAACATAATTTTCTAAACAAAAATGTGAGTATTACTGCCCTGGAAAATATGCTCCTCTATTTGTATTTACAAATACTTTTTAAATGTATTTCTGATATCTATCGCGACACTTTTGTGCAGATGAATTTCAGCATCAGTATTTCAGCTCCCTTCATCACGTATCCCACTATTTGTATTTCCAAATACAATTTAGTGTACCTCTGCACAACACTAGTGGCCTTCGGGTCGGTGCAGTTACAAGTGTTAACCATACTGTCTTGATCGTGCATCGCGCAGGAGTAGTACACGACCGTACGCCACAGAATGTCCTCATCCAGATCGAAACGGAGCGGGGGCGGTGACGATTCCTGGCTTCGTCAGCGCGAGGTTTCGCTTTACGTACTCCCGAGTTGCGGTGCCCTAAGACGCTTGGTCAGAGATCTCCCCTACAACCCAGAAGCAGAGAGTGAGGTCACGTGACTAAAGGGACACATTTGATTGGTCAGGCAAGTGCGTAGCGCCCACCAAAACTGTCAGGTTAGTGGGGAACGGAGTATTCGCGACTCCAGCGAACTATAGGGGCGCGCTGGTCAGGCAGAATGGCGGACGAAAGGAGGTCCTTCTCATCGTTCAGCACGCGGACCACGATAAAGTTCTTGCACTGCAGCGTAAAATCGGCGTTATATATGAAACCAGAAGCAATTTTGCGATGTTAAAAACTTTCTTCTAGTCAGTGCGTAGGAATGACACGGCGGAAGCATAAAATCAATTACTGGAAACGATGTTTGTTTCTATGCTGCCTACGAGAACCAAGCAGCGATAGCAGACGACAGAGTCGAAACGACCTCCTTTCCTGAGACTTGCCGTTGCCGGTGCCGTTATGCGGCGTCGATTTCGCTGGAATCGCCAATAGTTCATGCCGTCTGTACGTCCAAACAAGACCTCTTTGATAAAATATTAAAGAATGACATTAAATAAACGGCGTCCTCCCACCCTTTGTTTTCTATCTGTTCCTCTCTTTCATTCTCGGCTATATTGCTTTTGCAACTTTTATTGGCGCTGAACCATCCAGTAGCTGTGACAGTGGTGGGTTTTTGGTTGGGTTCATCTTTTAACTATGTACTTGCGGTTTTTACGTGTGCCCCACATGCCATGCCATCTGTTGACCCCGATGTGTATTTAGTAGTAGTAACGTAATAATAGAAATAAAATATGCATCATAACCGTGGCAACACATACCGAACATAATCTACCGCGAACATATATCCGCTTATCATGCAAATTTATTTCGGTCGGCGTCGAGAAATTCACCGACGATCCATCACGTCATGGATTAACTTTACGCGAGTTCAATATGAATAATTTTGATTCTGGCACGTATGAATTATTTTGTATTTTTGCGTAATATAGATTATTTTAATTTCGTCTCGATATACGTATATAAAATACCTTTATCTCTAGAACAATGCGTAAGCAGAACGTTGTGAAAGATGGAGGGTTGACCTTTACATTCTCAAAAAGTCAAACCTTGACCAACTCGAGCCAGTACCACCTAAAAGAAAGGCCTGCTCACGACGTCATATTTGGCGGATCCCCGACCCGCCAAAAGCGGCAAAAGCGGATATGGAAGTAATGCGTTAAAAGTAACAAGATTATTAATATTCGGTTACTTCTTTTGTAACTTAGTTAATAATGCATTACGTTTTTAGAAATGTAATTCTTAGAGTAATCTTATTATTTTCTGAGTAACCGACCACTCACAAGTGCTCGTTATATTTCTATCATCCGACGAAAAAAAATATGGTGGAAGAAAAGCGATTCAATTAAACCTGCCCTCTAACATGGTCACACAAGATGCGGGTTCGCAGCGAAGGGACAACCAGCCAGGGAAAGCAAAACGAATTTTATTTACATATACTGCAGGCCCCACATGGGCCCAAGCAGGAGGGATAGCATACATAATAAAAATAATAGTAATACATACGGCAAAACACATGAACACAAACGCGTACATATAATATAAGGCTGCGTTATACAATTTATCATACAGCATAAACAACACTTTATAACAGAGGTTTTCAAGTGTGCGCATAAACAACAAAAACTGCAATTAGGGACCAGACTGCCCTAGAGAAAAAACATCAATTTCAAAAAGCAGAAAAAACAACAACAGCAGCAAACGAAAATAGGTTGTAATGTGATGACGGTGCTAATATGAAAGATACGACAAAAAAGATATCTCAGTTTCGAAGGCTTCGTTTGGTAACTTATTCCAATCTTCAATGGTTCTGGGAAAAAAGAATTCTTGTACAGATTAGTTCTTGCAAATATGGGGGTTAAGGCGAGTGAATGACGATGCCTTGTCGAGCGCGTGTCAAGTTGTGAAATATAACTTTGTGGCTGAATGCCCAATCTATGAAAATAAAGAGAGTAAAGAAATTTTAACCGAGCTATTTTTCGTCGTTGAGTAAGAGTGGGAAGGTTGGACAGACGCAACATGTCTGTTGGGGAGTCGAATCTATTAAACCGTCGGTAGATAAATCTCAGTGCTACGTTTTGTATCTTGTCGAGTTGTCCTATATCTTTCTTTGTGTAGGGATCCCATACTATGCTAGCATACTCTATAGCGGGTCGGACGATTGTCGAATAAGCAAGTTTTCTGAGTTCATTTGGTGCCTCATAGAGTTTTCTTCTTAGTAGTCCAAGTTTTCGGCGAGCGTTTGAACATGTGTTATCAATATGTTTTGACCACTTTAAGTTACTGAGTTAGTGTTACACCTAAGTATTTGTATTCTGACACTTCATTGATTGATGTTTCTCCGATTGTATATTGAAATTTTAAAGGCTGTTTCTTATTTGTCATGCAGAGGTGAACAGTTTTGTCATAATTGATTGTCATTTTCCATTGTTCACACCAACTGGCCAAACGATTAAGTTTATTGTTCAGAACTTCTTGATCTTATGGGAGAGGTGATAGCGAAAAATAACACAACCGTCGAGGAATAAGCGGACTGAACAGTCCTGTGCCCAGGAAGGATACCTAGATCATTAATGTATATTAAAATAACAATGGTCCCAGCACGGAACCCTGTGGCACCCCCGACGTAACCTTCAAAATGCGAGAGTAACTTCCGTTAATGTCTACGAATTGGGATCTATTACGCAGATAAGCAGCTACCCACTTAATTATATTATGAGGGATGGCAAGGTTATGTAGTTTAAATAGTAATTTATCGTGGAATACTTTATCGAAGGCTTTCGAGTAATCAAGAAATATGATGTCCACTCTGGCCGGCACGATCCAGAACTGTTGCAAACTCATGTACCGTGGTTCTCGGAAAACGCGACAGAGCAGTGTTTCTAGCAATGGAGTGTGTGTGTGTGAGGGGGCGGGGGGGTGGGCGACTCTGAGTGCGCCCTCCAGCGGCCCGGGAAAAGTGGAGACAGAAGCCGTGCTGTAACGCAAAGACGCAGTTCGCTTTTTTATTGCACAGCGCCTGCGACCACTTCCGCACTACCTACCGAGCGGGTCCTGACCTCCGCTGCATGTTTCAAGAGCAGAACGGACGTATTCTACGAACCGTTAAGGCCGAGCCACATATGACGTATTGACGTATTTTCGACGTATTTATGGCCGTTTTGCTGGACCTCATCCCGACGTATAGCGGCCGTCGGGATGAGCGCTTCCTGACGCCTCAAGGTCGGCGTAAATACGCGCGTATTCGGCGATCCCACCAAGACGGATCCCGGCGCTACGGCGTATTTCGGCGTGGCGTATCCGGAAGCGTACGTAACGCGGTTCCGGCTAATCAGCTCGCGAGTTAACAACGGTATCCTGCCTGTGGATTGGCTTGCCTAGCTATGCGGCCTGCTGGCTGGCTCAGATTCAGCCGCCGAAATGGGCGCTCGCTTGTCGCGTTCGCCGGTTTATAGGGTAATCTGTACGAAATCGCTCTATCTGCCTCGAACGAGGGATGGACGATTAAAAGAGGAGAAAAGACCATCTATGTGACGGGCGATGAAGGAAGAAATTATAAAGGGAAGGGTTTTGCGCAGAGATCCCGGCCGTCCTCCTGCCGGCACTTGTGAGCAACGGTGCAATTTCAAGGTATATTTTTAGGACAAGCACTGGCGAATTAGGCTTTCGTTGCTGATTAACATTTAGTTATATTTTTTCCCCTTGCGAAAGGCGATATTATATTAGCCGATTTACATTTCGCCTCGTTTTATAAAACGCACGAGTCTGCCCGACTCGCCCTTTTCTTCACCTAACGGTCGAGGAGACGCCGACGACAAGCGGCCCGTGTGGTATGGCAACCTTCCACTCTCCTTCTGTGAAAAATGCGCCAACCGAATTCTGTGATTAGGCCCGCTGAAACGCTCGTAAATTCGTCAAGAATACGCCCAATGTGGGTCGACCTTTAGCCAAACCGGGGGACCAAAGCGCGTGTCCAGTGTGTATGTTAACGAGTACGTGTAGGCCAGTTGGAGGAGGCCGGGACGAACTCGAAGAAGCTTCTTCGGGCATATGCTGCGACCAAGAGGGGTTTTCATTTTAGCCCGTTATCGTTTTCGCCCTTCTCCCTTGGCACTTCTCAAAACAACCCTTCTCGAAACGATCTTCTTGCTTTGACCCGTCGCCTTTGGCTCCTTCCCGTTTCGTCCCTTCGCATTTCAACCTCCTCATATCGGCTCGGCGTTCCGACTTCAGTGTAAACCACGTGCAAGAAGCAGACGAACTTCCGCTCCACATAGGCATAATACTGTTTGGTGTCGCTTTTTTGTTACAACCAAGCGTTGCAGATATAGAACATTACACATCTCCGTCAAAATCGGTTGATAAAGCACATTCCGTGTTAATACTGCGTCATAAAATTGTAAAAAAACAATGTTAGTGATGGAGCACGAATCCATCGTCGCCTATAGACCTTTCGAGCGCGTATCACCCAGGTTAAAAATGCTGAGTCACCGGGCTGTGGACGCGTGCGCCGTGTCTCATATTTCGCGAAAAGGCTACTGCGCACGCGCAGGACGGCTCCCACAGCCTTGTGGGCAAAAATGGCAGCGCGAAGGAGGCGATTATTGGAAAGCTTTAAAGTTACGACATGTAGAGACTGCAGTTTCGCCTCCGGCACTCAGTAGTTGCCTTCAGCCAATAAAAAGCATTGATAGGTTCTAGGATGTGGCACGTTCTATGTACACAAACAAGTCATTAATGTGATGATGATTGGATGAATATTAATATTAATATCAATGTTATTAATACTTATTTTATGGGCCCGAAAACAATCACGCGGGTCTTCACATGGGCGCACACAAGAAGATAAAAGGAAGAAACACAACACGCGCACAGCATGAAGTGTGAAAATTGAGATGACCAGAAATATTGGGCACACTTCACACAAAACATAGTATAGTTTCACCTTTCAACTAGACTCTCCAAGTTCTGGCGAAAAACTTGAAGGATTTATGAAAATGTTCAAGCTAGATGATGCGATTCTATCAAATGAAATCTGCATACGAAACAGTGGTGAAAGTTTAGACATTGACTGAACTTTAAAGAGGGTAAGATGTCTGGTAACACGAGAAGAAACAATGAAAATCGACAGAGTTCAGAAGCAGGTTAGCATCAATCCAACCATTTACCACCTTGTACAAAAACATCAAATCACGCTCCAATCTTCTACTTGACAAATACTTAAAGGGCAACTCCGCTCAATTCCGAAAAATTTAGAGCTTACGTTTCACAAAGCATTACTAAACAGCTCTACGTCTTCGGATTCACGAAATGCAGAATATTATTTGTGTAATCATAATTTAAACATCAGCTGATACCGAAACCGAAACTTCGGTTGCGTCAGGCAACATCGGTCTGTGTCGTGAGAGTCATGGCCACGTTACGTCGAACCACGTGGTCTTGTGACGTTTGTTGGGGTGAGGTACAGGCCACGCGACGCGGGCAGTTCGCTTCGCATGGCGTGGACGGTGATGGCCCGGGGAGAGGGGGAAGGGGACAACACGAAGAGGAGAGGGGAGCGGAGACACGCGCAGACCGATAAGCGCGCACGGCAGGGCAACTAGCGCGTCCGCGTTACGGTGATCACGTGGACGCTGTTGAGCCAACACCGGGAAGAGAAACTCATGATGTCATTGTTAGATTTTCGCTCTGTGAAGTAAAAACAAACAAAACGTGGGAATGACGTAGTCATGCCTCTAACGTAGTGGCTCAACGTTGGCGCTCCTACTCCTGTCGCATTGCCTGCGCTGACGATTGCGCCTCACGTCGCACGCTAGGCACGCTAGAGTTGGCAGATATCGGCGACTTGGCTCATATGAAAGCTTGCTGGCCAGTTTATAAAAATATATAGACGGAATTAGATTGTAATATTTGACATGGGGTCTTCCTATATGACACTGAAGAGGCTGCGTAGTTTTCTAAATATCAAAAATGAAGCGGAGTTGCCCTTTAAGTAAAACACTATTATGACGAAATTCATAATCATAATAAAAGCGATGCTGAAAGTAACTGTCATATACAATGCGCATCACTCTTCTTTGCACCCATTCGATGCTTAGAGACTACGTCACATTAGGGAATTCCAAACCACCCAGGCAAATTCAAGCAATGAACTAACTAAACCAAAAAATAAACAGATCATACAAGCAACGTTTCTGAACTTTTGAGTTATAGGAGATATAATTCCAATAGTTTTCATCTCACTACCAACTGTGAAAGAAACATGAGGATTGGAATGGCAGCGCTCGATCAAAACACACACCGAGATATTTCCTTACAGTCGCTCGTTCGATTAGAGTTCCTCCGAAAGAGTAAAATCCACAACAGCGTGTCGTCTGCTCAAAGAGAGAACCTTAGTTTTGGTGGGATTTAGGAGCAAATTATTCGCCAAAGACCATTGAAGTATGTTAATTACGTCGTGCTCTAAAGCATTACAATCAAGAGGAGTAGTAAAGCGCATAAAAATCGTAATGTATCTGCAAACAATAAGAGTTCATCTTACATCAAACATCAGGATTAAATGACAATGCACCGTCAAAACACACACCGAGATCTTTCATTGCAGTTGCGCGTTCGATTGGAGCTTCTCCGAAAGAGAAAAATGCATAACAGCGTGTCGTCTTACTCAAAGAGAGAACCTCAGTTTTGGTAGGATCGTGGAGCAAATTATTCGCCAAAGACCATTGAAGTATGTTATTTCCGTCGTGCTCTAGAGCATTACAATCAAGAGGAGTAGTGAAGCGCATAAAAATTTAAATACCATCTGCAAACAATAAGAGTTCATCTTACATCAAACATGAGGATTGAATGACAATGCACCGTCAAAACACACACCGAGATCTTTCATTACAGTTGCGTCGTCGATTGAGCTTCTCCGAAAGAGTGAAATGCGTAACAGCCTGTCGTCTGCTCAAAGAGAGAACCTCGTTTTGGTAGGATTGTGGAGCAAATTATTCGCCAAAGACCATTGAAGTATGTTATTTCCGTCGTGCTCTAGAGCATTACAATCAAGAGGAGCAGTGAAGCGCATAAAAATCTTAATATCATCTGCAAACAATAAGAGTTCATCTTACATCAAACATGAGGATTGAATGACAACGCACTGTCAAAACACACACCGAGATCTTTCATTACAGTTGCGCGTTCGATTGGAGCTTCTCCGAAAGAGTGAAATGCCTAACAGCCTGTCGTCTGCTCAAAGAGAGAACCTTCGGTTTTGGTAGGATCGTGGAGCAAATTATTCGCCAAAGACCATTGAAGTATGTTATTTCCGTCGTGCTCTAGAGCATTGGCTAATCGAGAGGAGTAGTAAGCGCATAAAAATCTTCAATATCATCTGCAAAACAATAAGAGTTCATCTTACATCAAACATGAGGATTGAATGACAATGCACTGTCAAAACACACAACCGAGTCTTTTCATTACAGTTGCGCGTTCGATGTGGGAGCTTCTCCGAAAGAGTAAAATGCGTTAACAGCGTGCCGTCTTACTCAAAGAGAAAACCTTCGTTTTGGTAGGATCGTGGAGCAAATTATTCGCCAAAGACCATTGAAGTATGTTATTTCCGTCGTGCTCTCAGAGCATTACAATCAAGAGGAGTAGTGAAGCGCATAAAAACCTTAATATCATCTGCAAACAATAAGAGTTCATCTTACATCAAACATGAGGATTGAATGATAATGCACTGTCAAAACACAAACCGAGATCTTTCATTACAGTTGCGCGTTCGATTGGAGCTTCTCCGAAAGAGTAAAATGCTTAACAGCGTGCCGTCTTGCCTAAAGAGAAAACCTTCGGTTTTGGTAGGATCGTGAGCAAATTATTCGCCAAAGACCATTGAAGTAGTGTTATTTCCGTCGTGCTCTAGAGCATTACAATCAAGAGGAGTAGTGAAGCGCATAATAAATCTTAATATCATCTGCAAACAATAAGAGTTCATCTTACATCAAACATGAGGATTGAATGACAATGCACTGTCAAAACACACACCGAGCTCTTTCATTACAGTTGCGCGTTCGATTGAGCTTCTCCGAAAGAGTCAAATGCTTAACAGCGTGCCGTCTTACTCAAAGAGAAAACCTTCGTTTTGGTAGGATCGTGAGCAAATTATTCGCCAAAGACCATTGAAGTATGTTATTTCCGTCGTGCTCTAGAGCATTACAATCAAGAGGAGTAGTGAAGCGCATAAAAATCTTAATATCATCTGCAAACAATAAGAGTTCATCTTACATCAAACATGAGGATTGAATGACAATGCACTGTCAAAACACACACCGAGATCTTTCATTACAGTTGCGCGTTCGATTGGAGCTTCTCCGAAAGAGTAAAATGCTTACCAGCGTGCCGTCTTACTCAAAGAGAAAACCTTCGTTTTGGTAGGATCGTGGAGCAAATTATTCGCCAAAGACCATTGAAGTATGTTATTTCGTCGTGCTCTGAGAGCATTACAATCAAGAGGAGTAGTGAAGCGCATAAAAATCTTAATATCATCTGCAAACAATAAGAGTTCATCTTACATCAAACATGAGGATTGGAATGACAATGCACTGTCAAAACACACACCGAGCTCTTTCATTACAGTTGCGCGTTCGATTGGAGCTTCTCCGAAAGAGTGAAATGCTTAACAGCGTGCCGTCTTACTCAAAGAGAAAACCTTCGGTTTTGGTAGGATCGTGGAGCAAATTATTCGCCAAAGACCATTGAAGTATGTTATTTCTGTCGTGCTCTAGAGCATTACAATCAAGAGGAGTAGTGAAGCGCATAAAAATCTTAATATCATCTGCAAACAATAAGAGTTCATCTTACATCAAACATGAGGATTGAATGACAATGCACTGTCAAAACACACACCGAGATCTTTCATTACAGTTGCGCGTTCGATTGGAGCTTCTCCGAAAGTAGCAAAATGCTTAACAGCGTGCCGTCTTACTTCAAAGAGAAAACCTCTGTTTTGGTAGGATGTGGAGCAAATTATTCGCCAAAGACCATTGAAGTATGTTATTTCCGTCGTGCTCTAGAGCATTACAATCAAGAGGAGTAGTGAAGCGCATAAAAATCTTAATATCATCTGCAGAACAACAAGAGTTCATCTTACATCAAACATGAGGATTGAATGACAATGCACTGTCAAAACACACACCGAGCTCTTTCATTACAGTTGCGCGTTCGATTGAGCTTCTCCGAAAGAGCAAAATGCTTAACAGCATGCCGTCTTACTCAAAGAGAAAACCTTCGTTTTGGTAGGATCGTGGAGCAAATTATTCGCCAAAGACCATTGAAGTATGTTATTTCCGTCGTGCCCTAGAGCATTACAATCAAGAGGAGTAGTGAAGCGCATAAAAATCTTAATATCATCTGGAAACAATAAGAGTTCATCTTACATCAAACATGAGGATTGAATGACAATGCACTGTCAAAACACACACCGAGATCTTTCATTACAGTTGCGCGTTCGATTGGAGCTTCTCCGAAAGAGTAAAATGCTTAACAGCGTGCTCGTCTTACTCAAAGAGAAAACCTTCGTTTTGGTAGGATCGTGGAGCAAATTATTCGCCAAAGACTATTGGAGTATGGTATTCACGTCGTGCTGAAGAGCATTACAATCAAGAGTAGTAATAACGTGCATAAAAATCTTAACATCAGCAAACAGTAAGAGTTCATTTCTCTTTTACACTTGAGGCTATACAGAACATTCTTTAATGCACTTTTAGAGTATATGCTTCCATATTTTTAATGATGCAGAATATATTTTTGTTTGATAAGACGCATTTAAAATGCGAACAAGAAATATACGAAATGAGAGTGCATTAAATTCATTTAAACATTTGAAATATGGCCTTTATCTCTAAGGAGAAGGACAGGGGCGAAGTGAAGAAGGAACGACAACACGGAGCGCACTTGGAACTGAAAGTTTATTATAAAACACACTGACTTAAATACCTAATAAAACCACGTCACGTGGCTTTATTAAGTGTGTTTTCTACTCAACTTTCAGTTGCGAGAGCGCTTGGCGTTGTCGTTACCTTCTTCACATTGTCCCTGTCCTTCGGCGCTTCTATCCAGTCAGGAACCAATAAAGCCAACTGAACGTTTTGGAGCCATATCTTCGACTATTTTTGCTTGTCAGTGAGTGTTGTAGAGTTACCGAAAAAAAGTGAAGAAACACGTTACTCGTTACTGGCAAATTAAGGGAACGCGTTACCGTTACTGATGAAGAAGTTACGCATCGTTACTTTTGCGTTCATGTTTAATTATAAACTATACCATTTTACTGTTTAGACTGGGACAAATGGAGTGGGCGTTTGCGGGTTTTTCGAAAGTGAGAGTTTTACGAGGGCAAAGGAGAGGCAAACTTTTGAAGGTGCGTGAGAGAGTGCAAGCAGTCGTGTGACTTGGCGCTTAGAAACACAAGAATAAATTTGAGAATAATTTGTTCGAGATTTGAAAACAAGATGTAACAAGTAACGTAACTACGTTACGCTACTTGGTTTGAAAATGTAACGAGGACGTTACTACGTTACTGATAAAATACCGCGTTACTGGTAACGCCAGTTAGTAGTAACGCGACCTCCTGCAATGGTTTCAGCAGCACATGAATTAGATGTAATTTTAGTACGACGAAATTGTTTTTCTTTAGGCACTGAGAAAATTTGATTTGATTTCAGTTTAATCTGTATAATGTTGACAGCGTGGCAATTCGAATATATTTTTTTTATTTATTACGTCATTATTTCCTTTGTGTTTAAACTAAATATGCGTAGTTATAATGAGCGTGATCAGACGCATTTTCATACCTGCGTGACATGAATTATTTTGTCCTTAATCTAAATTCTTGGAAGTTTAAATATAGAACATATAAACACCGATGTATTGATTGCCTCTTGAGTATTTTTACTAGTACCAGAAAATGACTTAGTCTATTTACTGAGACTGTCACGGTACAAGCATTTTACTCTCATTTCTGCATTACATGTCATACGCATCAATAGCGTACGGATCTATATTGGATGTTTGCGGTGCATGCATGAACGAAAAGAACAAACTTAAACCTAAAGCATGTGTGCAGACGAGCTGAGTTCAATACTGACATGGTAACCCAGAAGCGAAGTAAAAACAGGATGGATAACACAAAGCTTTAGAAGCTTTGTGTTGTCCCCTCCCCTTTTTTCTCCGCTCCTAGGTTACCATGTCAGTGACGGAATTGATCCGTATATTAATGCTGTAATTTTAATGAGGCTTCATGATTACCCTCATGTCTCGTGCAAAAAACAACAAATGTAATAGATTGATGACTGAATAAACAAAACGTTCGAACACTTCCCTCGAAAGACAATCATTATATGAGTGAAAAAAATGAACAAGAAAAACACATTAAAACTTGGTTTAGACTAGTTGATCCATGGCTAGGTATAGAGTTTAGAAGCAATGACAGACAGGACAATAGAAAATTGTCCCTGTCGTTTGTGTTATTTTCTATTGTCCCTGTCTGTTTGCGCTTTTAAACCTTATACCTACCAAGAAAAACATGTTTGCATCAAAGAATATTAGCTCCTGTGATTTTGATCTTTTCTATAGAAGTTCGGTTTGCTTATTGGACAAATGATAGGAGAAACATTTTTCCAATACACGAGTGAAACAAAAATCATGTGATGTATGTAATAAACATATATAAGAAAATTTAATATGGTATGAGAACCTATAGAGGTCTTATATTCCTCTTGTAGGTTTTGGTAGGATTCTTGGACGGATCGCATACAAAACTTGTCTTCTTAATTGGGCTACGCCTTATATTGTTAAGTAGATTCTATACACCATACAATGGTACCATAATGTAATAATTATGGTTAAATAATAATATTGGTGTAGCATAATACCATAATATTACAAATATAAGTAATTCATGTGGTACAATAAAGTTTTGACACAGAGGGTCGACGTTCGTATAGACTGACTACCCCGTATTTATTGTACTGACGGCTTCACTGACAGGCTTCACTTTTTTTGGTGCATCTTGTAGAAAAAGAATTATATTTGTGTTGAAATTATTTTAGTTATATCAAGCAAAACAATTACCTGCGCGCTTGCTGTAGAAAATCAACTGTGTAATCTTAATCAAACCAATTTATAAAAACAAAATCCGTGAAGGATGCATTAATGTGGTCCGCGCGGGTGAGTTAACAGCCAAGGGTCATATAAGGGGTTAATCGTCGTGTTAAGTCAAACGATGAACCTGAATTGGTCGATTGACTTTTTGACAGGTGAAAATAAACATGTGCCTCTATTAAAAATATCTTGAGTGTCGTCAAACCTAACTAAATTAGTCAACTTTAGAAGGGCTCGAAGCACGTGGGACGCGCGGGTGTGCGGTTAAGTGAGCGCTCGTGTAACGGGCGCAAAACAGGTGGCGCAAGCGCGCGTAAGAAACGAAAAATGTGGCAGCGATCTTTACCTGCAAAGTATTATAATGCATGAAATGCACTATAGGGAATCGTGTGAAGGAATTGGCGAGGGAAATTGGTGCTTCACGTGACATATAATTTCCCGCTAAATTTAGTGGGGAAACGGAGTTCAAGTACGAATCACGTGCGGTCAATTTCTCGTCATATATGACGTCAGGCGACGTCACGGAAGCTACATTCCCCCAATTTGGCGGGAAAACGTAATTGGTATATATGTCACGTGACGTCAATGTTTCTGCTAAATTTAGCGGAAACGTAATTGGCAAATAGGTAACGTGACGTCATTGTTTCTGCTAAATTTGGCGGAGAAACTAAACCGGTCTGTATGTCCAGTGGCGTCAGGTCAGTGACATCAATTTTCCCGCTACATATAACTGAAAAACTGAATTCGTGTGTAGGACACGTGATATCAATTTTCCCGCTAAATTTGACGGGAAATGCACGAACGGACGGACGAACGGGCAAAATTTTGTTATTGGGAGGACGTGTTAAAAAGCATTTCATGCTTTAAAATAATTCAAAAAAACAGTCGAGTTTATTGTGCTTAGATGTATTTGCGCGAATCAAAACACCGTGCACGCGCACCAAATATTTTTGCAATTGACTGATTTAGAAAGATGTATTTAAAACTAAGAATGTTCATAATTAAAACTATATATTCATCTTCACAATATTAAAAAGTTAATTCACAAACATTAGTTAATTATTTTTGCTAACGTGATGAGTAGCTCTCGTGTTAAGTTCCCGTGACCATAAAACTCATTTGCACAAACTGCATAGCGCGGCTTTCCCTCTTTTTAAAAACAGCCTGTAAAGCCTAAAACTTAGGGCTGGGCGTCGATTAAAAATTTTAACCCGATTAATCGCCACCCTTTAATCGATTAATTAATCGATTAATCGGTTGCGTTAATTTTTATAAATAATATATTAAAAATAATGCAACAACTCGTCTTGCCTTTGAAGACTTATTTTACCCTCTGTTACACGGCGCAAAGGACATTTAGAATTGAGGATACATAAAGTTCAACGGTTCAAAGACACATAGTTTTGCTCCCGCTCCGAAGACAAAGAAGTTTGTCCACATTCTTCGACAGGAAGACAAGAAGTCAGAGCTTGGGCGATGCTTTCTTCTTTTTTCAGAGAAAGGAACCTCGATGAGAAGGCGTTGATTGTTGTCTGCGTTTTGGCGGATGGTCCTTGCTGCAGCTACATGGTTGCTTCGCTCGTAGGCGATACTGAAGCGAACTTACGCTTCCACTGTACAAAAACGTCTTTTTGCAGATGATGCAGTGGACTTCCTTCGAGTTAAAAACTTCACCGCTGGAGTTTACTTTAAACCCAAACTTTCCACCGAGATTGCCTTTCATATTCGTGAACTCGTCCATTTTTACGTGCCGAATACTGGAACAAGTAACCATGGCGTCGTTAGCTTCCCAGCTTGTTTTTCTGCTCGTTTGTCTTGCCTGGACAGGATGTGTAATAGATCCTCAACACGTGAAGTTTCGTGGTCGCGCGGGGATCAAATGCGGGCCCGGCTTGTTCGTCTTGCCTCGGCAGAACTGTAATGTATATCACTCGAACACGTGACGCTTCGCGAGCGCGAGAACTGAACCTTGCTCATAGCACCTAGCTGGGAACGGACTTCTTTACAGTACCGATTAAAAAACCGATTAACCGGTTAAAAATTTTGATCGCGATTAAAGCCTTAATCGATTAATCGGAAGGTTAATCGATCAAATGCCCAGCCCTACTAAAAATACAGCCTATAACAAGAAGATTATCTTTCATCAAATCCGCGATTGTAATATAAAAACTCTAAAAGAGAAATCAGAAATACACATAGGTGTATAGCACTATATTCCAGCTATCGAAAACACTTTCCTCTCGTGAATATATCTATATCTCTCGAAAAAAAGACCTTTTCTTTCAGAGATAGGCGCATAGATACAAGAAAAGGGATTGTCGTTGTTAGGATTAACTGCTCCCTTTCAAATTAAGTTTAAAAAAAAAGAACTGAAGAGATTGATGTCGTTGTGAAAGAACCCGAACGAAATATCGAGAGAATAATAGTACTGATTATTAAACGGCATCGGGTAGGGATTTAGAATTATTACCCTCTGAGGGATCGTCTTGTTTGGGACATAAACTGCTACTAGAGCGAGCAACAGCCGACAATGTTGTCAGATAAGTCAAATCTGGCTTGTTAGCAAGGTTGTTTTGTAGACGTACATTATAAAAACGTAAAAAAAGCAAAAAAAAAAAACATGGAGATTGTTTCTTGAAATGAGCCAAATCCAGATGCCGAAACTAAGCCAATTTCGTCCGAAATTCGTAGTATATCTTGGGGTCCATCGTTTTCAAAATGCATTAATCCAAACTCGGCCATACTGTGCGGAAAAAACGAATGTAAAGGTGACCACGGTACAGATTTGAAAACCAGTTTAATAAGCACACTTTTCTGTTTATCTGAGTTTCGCTTCACATAATTTTGGCCAACTAAAAAAAAAAAAAAAAAAAGGTTATGAGTTAACTTGTTTTGACAGCAAAAGCTATGGGTCGGGTCACAGAAAAGTAAATTTTATTCTTTATCTTTTAGCTAAAGTCAGTTACTTCTCGCGCAACCTTCAGTAAAAGCATTACTCCAAAAGTATACAAAAATTTTGTGCTTATACGAAACCAAGTTAGACAAAAAGTATATTTTTAGTACACTTTCATTTCTGATGCAAACTCTTACACTTTTAGTTTGCTTCGTTTTTTAGGGATACGCTCCGCGCCTCTAACTAGTCCGGTAACTATGGTACAAATACTAAAAGTATATGTTTAAAGTACAATTAGTAAGCTGAATATATACAGCATGTATGGCTTGGGAAGTATTTAATAAAAGTATAAAATTAGTACCTTCTTGGTATATCAAGCTTTATCGAGGGAGATGCCACGTGGGCACCGATGAAGGTTCTGTAAACGCGTTCACGTATACGTGCGCCGGTGAATTATAAACATGTAATATAAATAATCAGACAAAAAAAAAAAAACATTGCCGTGCAAAATATTATTTTTATACTTTCAAATGCTTATCCGTTTCGAATCACCTTCATAGGATACAAAAGTGCGCGTTTGTATTGGACGGTGTTTAACATGTCTTGAACTGTAAAAGCACACGTGCTTGTCTTTCAAAAATTATGTGTTTTTGCTGTTTTTTTGTTTTTGATTTTCAAAGGTAGATAATAGTATTTGTTTTGCGTGTATGTTAGACAGCCGGAAGTTAGTCATCCTCAATGGGGTTCTGGTGTCTAAGCTCTCATCATCATCTATTATACTTGAAGGCCCTTCTAGGCATTACACAAGGGAGCGGTACATTCTTTTAATTAAACATTTTGCACACAGTTTTAACACAGTAGGAGAAGGTATTAGTCAGATAAAGCAGAAATGAAAGTGGCTACAGAGGCAGCAGGTTTATGTGTGTCAGTTATCGTAACCATGTCTTCTGGTAATCTGCTCCAATCGTTGATGGCCAATGGTAAAGTTGAAGTACTGTATGAAGTATTTGACGAAACAATAGGCCATAACCTACAAGAGTGGTCAAAGCGGGGAAAAATCTGCCACGGTGGTAAAAGCAGCGATTCACCAAGAGGCCTGTTATGGTGAAAGATACGGTGAGGGAGAAAGAGACGTACACCACGCAGTAGTGATACACGACCGCATGCCGGGTGCGATGCTCATCCAAGTCGAAACGGGCAGGGTGGGAATCGAACCCTGGTTTCTTGGGTTCTGCAGTGCGAGTTTTCGCTCCACGCGCTCTGCGCTGTGGTGCTTAATAGAATTATGAAATTATTTTTTCAACATTTTCCTTCTTAGTTTTCATTCTCAACTAAACGCGAAATGAGTAATCACGTGTCTGTGACGTACAACGGTCCTTTGAATGCTCAAAAAGCGTAAACAAAAACATTCCAGCGGCTTAATGTGATGACAGAAATAAGCACCTAAGCTCTAAGTCAGTGATTCTCAAATAGGGGTCCGCGGACCCTTCTAGGTCCGCGAAAGTATTCTAGTGGTCCGTGAAGCCCTGCCACATCAGTTAAGCCCGGCAGTAAAAGTGTTTTTTTCTAAGATTGAGAAAAAAGTTCCAATTTGATGGATGAGTTTTTTCGTGTATGGGTCAATAAGAGAAGTCTACTTCACACTAGCCCTTAGTTATTTTCATTTACTGAATCCTTATTATATTTAGCCTATAACGGATGACGGAGGATTCCTTCCCGTATTCGCAGCTTTCAGCGATGGTGGTACCGCGTTGTGAGAATTGGGCACCCTAGCTCCTGGATGATTAGCCTCATAATAAATGGGCTTGCCTACACCTTCCTGGCGTGAAAAAATAACGTGAGGCTCTAATACTGCTCGTATATAGCAAAACGAGTATTACTTTCACGCGTCGCAGACCCAGCCTCGTACCGCTGTTCCACGACGATCATCCAGATGACAGCCATTTTGATAGGCACCACTGCGCCCCCTATAGGCCGTGAAAGTTGCGAATTACGAAAGGGGTCCTATGTCATCTCTGCCGATCCACAAGGGGTCGGCGAAACAACAACGGTTGAGAACCACTGCTCTATGCGATAAAGTTCCCCACCGCAATGGGAACATGGCAAAGACCACCCTCGCCAAGTGATCTATTGCTATTTATGGATATGTAGACACTGATAGGTGGCTCATCTCAAAATGACATACTACGAGGTGGACACGGCGTAGTAATACCCCAATGTTTACCAAGGTTAGTCTACTAACCTTGGTGTCTTTCACGTGAACCACGGAGTAACGATTACACGAGTACAGCTAGACTTCTATTGTAAATGATGTCGCAAATGATTTGAAGCGGCAATTCACAGCGCCACAGACATGCCTGAAAGACCTTTCGACAAGGCCAGCGACGCGGTATGCGTTCGATCATTTACTGTACAGTGTACCATGCAAGGCTCCAAAATGACGACGCGGATATGGATGAATTTGAGCTTGGGAGTTTCGGTACTCTGGAAACCTATTCAGTGACTCCACCCACTCCAGGTGATGAAAGGGCAGTGGTTGATTGATTCAGTGAGCCCGTATCTCCCACCATACTGTCAGCGAAGAAGTGAACGGAGTATATCCCAAGACGCGCCCAATTTATGTCTAGTGACAATTCAAACTGAGGGATCGGTGGCCGAGTAAGCCAGCGCACACCAGCTCGGAGAAAGTGGAGCGAAGGCTCGCGCTGCAGAACCCAAGGATCCTGGGTTCAATCCCGATCCCTACCCGATTCTACCTGGATGAGCATCGTACCGGCGTTCGGCGTAATGCACGCTAATAAAGACACCAGGCTAGCGGTTGTACTGCACTGGCTAAATTCCTCATCTACAGCAGAAACACCAGAGGCCCATTAAGGTGACGAATCGTTCCGAATGTATAAACATACCTACACACAGCAGGATTATTACAATTGCAACGCAGTTACATTTGTTTTTTCTGTTTTATTTAGGAAATTTTATGCTCTTGTTACACGGGCACACTAAACTGCAGTTACCACTGATCTCTACTATAGAGGGCTGAATGGTGCTAAGCTGCTCTCGAAGCCTGGCGCAAGTGAAACCACCGGAAGTTCGATGCTTGTCCCTGAAGTCTGGTTTGCGCTGGGCTTCTTAGTGCATTCGGTCGATATATTGGTCCATGCTCTTTTGTGTCTTTGAATGGGTTCTAATACTCCCGTTCTGGATAAATCCCGAGAATAAGGCATTTGAACATGGGACATACCCATACTTGATAAACTAGAATCTCAAAATATTCACATCAAATGGCTTCCCAGGAGACTTGTCGGTGCGCATGCACTGCTACTCTGCAACAAGCAGGCTCTTTGGGATGACAAGAAAAACCCTGCGCCCTGGACGCTGTTCGAACTAGCACTCGGAAGAGTTGAAAGCCTGTCAAGTCGCTCACCTCTCGGGACAAGCCGCTTACTTCCGGTGGCTTCATACCTGTCTGGTCAATGCGCCATCCAACCCCTTTAAAACCCATAGTAGAGATCAGTGGCACACTCTTAGAAAAAAGGGTCAGTATAGTCCTCCCTAAAGGGAGGAACGCTCTTGACACATATGTTCCTTCAGAAATGGAGGAACTTTCGTCCCTAAAGCAGGAGAGCAAAAGTTCCTCCGTCGCCTGCATCTCAATATGGCGGCCACGAATCGAGCAAATCGAGCTCAATAAGGCTTAACGAGAACACGAAGTCTATTGTACGGAGCGAGAGAGCAGCAAATAAAAACGTAACATGAGCTTTCCGCGAACTGTATTTATTTCCGAAGCCGGCTTCCCCTGCAGGTAAAGAAACTTACGTTTCGAAAGCATGCAGTCACTCAGTCGTCTCATCGTCAGCACTGCGATGTTAAACGGAGACAACCGGCACCCAGTTCGCGCACTTTGTCTTTCCTTTGCTGTTCCTCGAGCCACAGTTCCTTCGTCAACCGTTGCGTCAACCGCACATCACGAAGGAGTGGTAAACCATTCGCCCGCAAAACCAAAAGCCGCTCTCAAAAAAAGCAAATCCGAAGCAGCCTCTTGGCTCGTTTCAGCACGGTAACACGAAATTATGGCGTAGCCGCGTAGCGTAAAGGAGGTTAAATCGCTTGCCACCAGATGGCAGGGTCAAGCAGTTTGATCACAAGTAGCTAAGGCTAGGTGGCGCTAATTACCACCCAACTCATCTTCTACAAAAAAAATATATTTTATTTTCTGACGCCACCATTGCACTTCGGGACCTTCTTCACATAGGTAGACACATTACGCGTTCTACGGTACAAGCATCAGGGTGAACATACATAGAGCGCACTACACACTACATACAAGCATCAGCACAACAGCTGTACAAACAGCAATGCAAGAGCACACTTAACCCGATCACTGCTCCCGAGCTCTGCGTTTCGTCTTTATACTGGTCGTTTTGAACGTACGGAATTTTTCGGTGACTCCGTAAGCAATCAAAAATATTCCCAGCAGGCTGATTTTTTTCCAGCAATGTCATACATCTGAGAGTATTTTTAATGGCTCAGGGGATGAATCTCTTATTAAAAAGAAAACGCTCCATCATGCCGTAATTATCGAAAGCCAATAAACGCCGCTCCAATGCGGTTCCAAGCCTGGGTTTGTTTCCGCACGGCACTTCCTAGCAGTTCAGTTCATAATGCGTTTATTGGCCATAATCTAGGGGAAAAAAGGAGAGGAGGGCGTCGGTAACTACGCGGTCTGGACGCTGGCACGAACTAAAGGGAGAGGATTACATGAAGATGTCCAACTTGGCCTCATAGATAAAATCTAGGAGGCCGTTCAGGATTCTCCTTTGGTTGTCCTGGGATCCAGGCGGGTGGGTCCATCCCTCCAGGGAGCTAATGTCTGGGGGTCGGTGCTTTGTCCTGGCTTCTTTTGATTTGGGGCACTCCCATAGGATGTGGTGAGTGTCGGCCTTCTTGCCCATGGAGCACCTTGAACAGGTTCCAGACCTGGTTCCTTTGCTCCATGATGCGATGCGGGCGGGCGTGCAGGTGGTGTCCGTGCGTATTTTCGTGAGGAGAACGCTGGCTCGTCTGCCGAAACCCTGGGGAAGGGGATCTGCGTTCGGAGGAAGTTTCTCCCACAGTGTGGTCCGGTAGTGCTCTTTAATCTGGGCCCGTTCTTCATCCGGGTCGTATCCTTGATCTGTTTGGCCAGCCGTGTCCTGATCACAGGCGGGGGCATAGCCATGGTCGTGTATATGTGGAGGGACGTCAGCAGCTTCGCGGAGAAAGGAAAGGGACGCGCGAGCTAGCTGATGAGCCTCTTCATTGCCCTCGATGCCTGCATGCGCAGGGACCCAGGAGATTTTGGTGGTCGCTCCTTCCTGTAGCAGTCGGGAGGCGAGCTTCTTGATTTCCCTAACTATGCGGCTCGGGCTTCTTGCTTTCCTGCATTCTTTAATTGCTTCCTGCGAGTCCGAGAACACTCGTAGTTCGCGAGGTAGCGCGTGTTGTGACTTGAGGACTGTCTCGAGGGCGAGGTGAATCGCCGCAAGTCTCACCCCTTGATGAGAGCGCACTTGGAGTACGTTCGCGTCGAGAGCCGAGAGCTGGAAAGTAGACCGCCGCGGTCTTCAGCGGAACCGGGAGTCTTCTGCGGCGGTGTCGGTATATGCGGCCATGATGTGAGTGGGGTTGGTCCATGTCTCAACCATTCTGGAGTGCGCTTTGCGATTCGTGCTTGCTGTTGGGAGTCGCCTCTTCGAGCAGTCGGCTTGTTTTCGGCAATGTTCATGTGATCCTCCCAAGGAGGGAGATGCTCGGGAAGGTCGAGGAGGCCTTCTGTTGCGCGCCATAGGAGTTTCAGGATTTCCCGTTCTTGCTTAGAGGAGCTTAAGACGTTCGCCGTGTGCAACGCAGTGCAGGCGATGACGGTGTCATAAAGTGAGCTGATCTCTGCGTGCTCCTAGTTTCCCGAGGCGGGTGAACCGAGGAGGCTCGTGATGATCCTCATAGTTTGGTTGTTCAGGGACTCAAGTTTTCACCGCTGTGCCCTGGTGAGCCAGTAGTGTCGGGCTCCGCAGCAGACTCGGGAGACTACCATGGCCTTTACCATCCTTCTGGCGATCTCGTCCGTTGCACCGCCCTTGGCGTGACAGTTTCTTCTGATGGCATTGAGGGCAGAGTTGCAGTACTTCAGCTGTCTTGAAGCTATGTCCCCTTTGCCTGTCTCCTCCACGGTAATTCCCAGGATCTTGACAGACGTAGAGGGCTGGATTCGCTTTCCTGCGAGCACGAGATGGAGCTGGTCGCCAATCTTCATTACTCGTTGTCGTTTGGGTGCTATGGTGACATAGTTTGTCTTGTCTGGGGAGGCTTGGAGGCCCACCTTGTGAAGGTGGGCTTCAATCATGTCTAGGCCGGCTTGGAGTGTGGCTTGTTGCCTCTCGATGTCTTCAGCTCTTGGTCCAGATCGATATGTCGTCGGCGTACATCGTAAACCCTAGCTTGTTAATTTTTTCGAGTTCGTAGGGTAGCCGCCATCACGATGTTGAAAAGCATCGGTGAGATGACAGAGCCTTGTGGAACACCTACGAGGTTTGGCCTGGGTTCACTGCGCAGTTGGCTCCGCAGCGGACCGAAAAGGTTCTGCCTTCGAGGAAAGTCTTGATAGGTTTAGGGATCTCCCAGTGATGCCAAGGCGCTGAGATTCTTCTATGATTGTTGAGTGTTGAACGGAATCAGAGCCTTTTTGACGTCAACTGTGATGATTGTTCTGATCGTGGAGCACTTCTGGCCAGTATTCCTATTGTAGTGTTTGTTTTTCTATTTGTGCTGTTCGCGCACGGCTGCAATTGCCGTCTTGAATTAATCTGTGCAGAGCGGATATTCACTCAGCTGGAAGTGATGCTTCACGGGCGGAGAGACTCGCTTTCGATCAACTTGAATGCAGTCAAAGCCGCCACTTGCGGCAGGTGTTAAGTGTACGGAGCTACCCCCGTGGCGAGCTCGAAAACGTCTAGCGCTCATCCCAGCGCGCCACTTGGAGCGGCAGCTTCTCCAGGAACCGTAGTATATTTAAACAGCAAAATAAAGAATAGCTTGTTTTTCGATTTTACCTTTTTTTTGCTAAAATTTCATTGTAAATATAGTACTTTCGTTATTATTTTGTACTGTTCAGTCTTTCTCGCCAGAGCGCAATCGCTCTCGGGGACCGACAGTCACATTGGCCACTGTACGATAGGAGCTTACCGTTCAGACCAGCGTTCCAACATGATTATCCGCACGCCGATCGACTGCGCCTAATTTCTCAAGTGGTCCTAAACCCTTAATGCAAGGGAATGTCAACCTGCGACACCCCACCCCCTCCGATCACGGCCCGACCAGTCGGCACCAATGCCCGACAGTTACGTCATTTCATCTATTTGTTACACCACTAATACGCGAACACACGGTCGCATCGGCGATAATTCCAGTCTTCTGTTCACTACGCACAACACTGCCATCGCGATGTTGCTGCTATGTTGATGACACGCAGAAATACAGAACCACATTGAACGCCGGTTGGCACTCGGCGCGGGAAAACAGAACCGAACTCAGCACGGAAGGCACTCGGGCAGCCGGCAGGGAAAAGCTGCCTGCCTTGGACACAGTTCCTGCGATTTCCACGACGTCGAAAACGTCGATACAGTGCCTCGTGGTTCCGCTACTGTAGTTCCGCTACAGTGGCCTAAAACGTAGTTCCGCGTACGTGGCGTACGTCCCTACTAGGGGTGTCGCGGAACCGGCCGAGGTTCGAGTTCGACCAGGTTCGACTTTTTCGAACTTTTAGTGGAAAATTCGACGAACCTTGTATTGAGGTTCGACTCGTGTGCGCATGCGCGACAGGCTGGCCAGTTGGCTCCGGATTGGATGGTGATGGCTAAGGACGAATTAAGGGCAGCGTTGATTGGTTATTTCAGTTAATACAGTACAAGAACAAATTAGTTATTAACTTCTCCAGTGATTAAAATTCGTTTCTTTTAATTGCAACTGTTTATAAAACAAAATAACCATTTTATAAAAATAAGTTCTCCAAACTTAGACATGCTTGTATCAAGGTCTGGCCACGCTGTCCACAAAGTCGAACCGGTCGAATCTGGTGAAAAGTTCGAAGGTTCGTCGAACCGAGTCTGACCCAGTCGAACCCCGAAAGTTCGACCTAAAAATCTGGTTCGACAAAAGTTCGCGACACCCTCTAATCCCTACGTCCCGCAATCTAGAGACAGCCGTCTTACCCAGTGTACGTAGCGCTGCTGGCACTGCTCCGGAACTTCGCTGCTTCTAGCGGCTTCATTTGTTCGCTTGAAAAAATTAGTGGTAAAAACGTCAATGCAACCGAAATGTTCTGCACGTTTGGACTAGAAGACTGAATTAACGGCGGCCTTCGCTGCCGCTGAAGCTCAATCAACTCAACAACATTTATTTAACAACGTGCGCGACGTGCTCGAAAAATCCAAATCGAAAGAAGATGCCTCCGTTCTTCTCGAGTCCGCTTGGGAGCGTCGTCAGGTAGAAGGAGGAAGACGCGCCGTTGCTACCTTTTACTCCATTTTTTCTTAGAGTGTCAGGGCCCGGCGGTCGAGGCGGCCGAGGCAGCCGAGCTGCGAAATGTGGCCGAAGAGACCGGGACCCGAATCCCGCCGCCATCGCCGCTGATCGCAACCGCCCAGTGTACGTAGCAGTGTCGGCATCGTTTCGAAGCTTAGCGGTTTATGACGGATGTGTTTAAACTTCCTTCTTTGTGAATGTCAAAAACGCCGCGGCAAAGGAAACGACTGAAGGACCGACCTCGACGTCTTGGCCTCATGCGTAAACGGCTTAGATCCAACCTGGGTGCCCAAATCTGGATTTATCAAATAGCGCGCTGATGAAGCTTGTAGCAATGATATTTGCATAGTTTTCCTTGGCGTCGGTGGATAGCAAGGACCTTAATTTTCCTTCCATCGGTCTGGGTTTGTTTATGCCTGTTTTGGTAAATAAAACAATTAGAAAAAACAACAACAAGAAAACACCGCTCCTTCCAGGGATCGAACCTTCGACCCTCTTGGTCAGTAGTGCGATGTTCTACCCCTGTGCCAACCGAACAGGGAGGAACTGGACCTCCCCTTTCATCCCAACTTCAGTTCCTCCCTTCTCTGGACAACTTGACCAGAACAAGGAGGAACAGTCGCCGTTGCTACCTTTCTCCTCCTTTATTTCTTAGGAGTGCGGTTACGCTGAACCATGGTTAGCGCACAACACCTGCAGACAACATTCCGCGGCTATGCGGTCAAAGCTATGGGCGAACGTGCGCTTGGGCTTCTGGAGCACCCATCAAAGCAGTGCATGCGCGCTCTTCACTTCTTCCGAAACAGCTGTCCGAGAGTATAGTGCACTAACTGTGGTTCCGCGTAACAGCTGTTAAAACTGAGTTAACCGCCGTTAAAGGGGTCCTGCAATGGCTTTTTTACTAATTTTTAATTTGCACCAAACCTGAGCGCACTGAACGTAGTAACTTAATGACACTTTTCTTTTCTCGAATTTCGATTTATTTTAGAAGTTATAGGCAAATTAAAATTACAAAAACAAGCAAAAAATAACCTCCTTCATGACGTCCTTGGTTGCTTGAGTGGCCGTGAACTAGACGAGGGGTGGTGAGCTGAGCGAGCGCTCACGGCTGCCGTACTCCGTGTCGACGGCGCGAGAGGGCGCCACTAAAGCGTGTTCTGAATAGGCTGTATGTAGCGGGCAGCTAGAGCGGCTCTCATTGCATTTACTGCGCGATTAAACACAAATTCGGCATGACACTTCATTGGCCACAAACGACAGCAAACACGGGGTAAAGATCAGTTCAGAATGGGAGCCACTTCGCGCTGCCATACCGCGAAACGGCCAAACCGCAAGACAAAGCTCCTCGCCGAAGGCCTTAGGAACGCTCAGAGCCGGCCGGGTCCTTCGGTCCCTACGGCCGCAGCGCCGCCGCGTAAATCCGGGACCTTTCCGTGTCGGCGCCTGATCCCACTACTCCTTTCTAGTAGGCGCCGCCTTTTCCACCGATTGGTGGCGGGTATGTCGACGGATCATTTCCTTGTTTCCGTACTTTATAAATTGCATTTGTTTCTTTTCTGATCTCAAATACTGAACAAAAACTACTTTTATAAACAATTGAAACGGTTCGCGCCACTTATTTTTGGTTTTCGACTAAAAAGAAGCTTTTAGCGGCTCTGACCAGTAGTAAGCCCAGGACCTAAGACGTCACATTACGCGCGCTTTCGGTACCGCGGGTCGCCCCCGTCGGTGGAGGAGGTTTCCGCGTCGTCCGGTTAAAATATGACGCACTGATATTTAGTGACTCTCTCCGTGCCCGCTGGCTTGCCCGAACCCCAAGAGACGTGGAAACCGCAAAAAAGGTAGACGCTTAATTATGATTGCAGGGCCCCTTTAAGGGTGCCCGTGTGACAAGGGTATTAGTTAACGAACTTCTTTCTTTGCGGCCACTTTAGGATGCTCCAAGTGTACTACTGTGGTGCAGTGCATTTTGGGGGTACAAATATTCGAATGTTAAAATTCGCTGTTCAACACGACGCAGCACAATTAAAATACTAGCGCTAATATTTGCGCTCGAGCAGCGTAGTTAAGCGCACACTTTTGTTTGGTTTTCGATGTCAGCAACCTAGATTGCGTTCACTGTATTTTGTTTATTAGTTAAACACTCTTATCGCTTTTCGAAATAATGATCACTCTAGTGTCCAATTTCTTTCTCGTTCCATTTTATTATATTAATATATATATGAAGATATTTGTTTTTTTACTTTATCCGGGGAAGCTTTTGCAATCTCGAGTTTAAAACCATACTCTCGGATTTCATTTCCTGGGCGGTGATCTTTTCCGAAAAAGAGTGCAATATTTTTCTTTTAATATTTTTACTTAATTCTTCCGCTTTTCCCGCTGTAAGTCCAGCCGTTTGGCCCTTTCTTCTTTTTCCTCTTTTTTATTTTTCTTCTTAGTGTTTTTTTGCTGATTTGTTCTTTTATTTGTTTCATTTATTTTAATGACGGCTTCGCCTCTTGCGACGTCCTGGCCGGCCCCGAACGACAGGAAACCCCATTTCATCCAATTTTACCGGCGGAACATAAAAGACACCAAAAGCAGTTCCATATTTTTTTTTTAATTTACATTTTCATTACGCTCAGGGAAAATTGTTTCAGGGTAAGTGCAAGCCATTGACAATAGGAGCTATCATGGGAACCGACGGATGGCGTATTCGTGTAACCGATTTCGCCCGCGCTCGCTTTTTTTTTTATCTATCTGCAGTAGCAGACAGCCTTAGGAACGCAGGGGATGACGAATCCGGAGGACCTTATTAATGCTTCGCAGCAAACAGTATTTGCGGTATTAGGCGACAAGGACGCTGAAGATCGTAGCAGGAAGGAAGAGGCATGATCATAATAATCGACGCTCTGCGTTTTGTAAACTGTTAATGAGAATAGCTCGTAGTTTCGCTGTGCTAGAGAAACACTACAATGAAATATAATGGGATTATCTGATTTAATTACCAAGGTGGACACTCCATTTTTAATCAGGGGCACCCATATTGGGTAGAAGTACAGGGCATCCCAAACGGACTTTCCGCTGTAAAGCGAGCCGGAAAAATCGGAACCTGCTCAGATGAAGCTCGAACTTTCATCGAATGTTCACTGAGCAGTCCGGTTTTACCGTGTGAAATTTCAATGCGCAGGTTTCTTCCTGTAAAAAAAGGAAATGAGAGCAAAACACTTGCCAAAGTCAACGTTTGGAAGCGTTGGCAGGCGACCGAGCCAGCGACGGTATTTACTTGTGGCGCCATCTGCCGACTGGTGCAGCGAACAGACAACAGAGTGCGCCGTCTGCTGGCTGCGCTTATCGGGAAATGGCGCTACAACTAAATAGCGTCACTAACTCCGTCGTCTGCGACCGTGTCCAACTTAGACTTAGGCAAGTCTTTTGCTCTAATTACTTACAGAAAGAGAACTGCGGTTTGAATTTTCAGCTCGGTAAAACTGACCTGCTCAGTGCACATTCGGTGAATATTTGCGCTTTCTGTATGCAGGTTGCGATTTCTCCGGCTTGTTTTACAGCGGAAGGTCACACAGCGGACGCTTTACACACGCGACAGCCAGATTACAGCCGCCATTGCTGACCTTCTTTTCTCTTACCCAGATGCCGACCCAGTGAAGCGGGCGTTAACGAGCTTCAAAAAGGCCAACGCTAGGGAGAAGGAAACAGTAGAATCCAAAATGGCAATATATCTGGCTTGGTGTGGTCTTGATGAATTGAAGTAAACGTAATACGATGAAACAGAAATTTAAGGTCGTTTATTGCGGCGCCCATGCACAGCTCTGGCGAAGTGTCTATACTTAATTTGAATCAACAATAACATTTTTAAGGAAAACTGAAACGTTTCTAATCGCCCAATTCTTGGTGTCATACACGCGTAAGTACTTCGTAGGATTAATTGAGTAAATTACCTAAGTCCACCTGAACGAATGCGAAAGAAAAAAAAAGGAAAATTTATACATTGCCTTAATTTCGTGGCTCGCACCAGAGCCCTTTATACTGGAAGAGTTTGGCACTCCTTCGAAGCAATCCAGCAACCACAGCAAGAAGTAAGGCAACCAGTAGGTGGTACCTTGCCTCCACCATTTTGAGTTATCAAATTTCGAACCCATTCTGGATTAGGCACACAAGGTATGCTGAGACACACCATTGTAATAAAAGTGTTTATCGCTAATGTAGGTGTTTTTGGCGCTGCACACGTAGTCAGAAGTTCAAACTTACTTGTCTGCTACCATCTCTTAAAACTATATGAGCTTAAAAGAATTCCTTGTTTGTGAAAAGTGAATTTTGTATACTTTGAATATTAGGTCTCAAAAATGACCACCGCCAAACTTCAGTACCGTGACGGGCGCCATCTAGGATAGGCGCTGCGAACCCTTGCGCTCTATCGCCAGATTGATTTTTGTTCAGAAAGCCGAATTTTGTTTAAAATCAAAATAAATAAAACTTACCTGTAACTCATGTTTTTGGAGATAAATAAAGGATGGCCAGTGCTTCAATATAGTGACCAATTGCAGGCACAACAAAATGTCAGAGTACAAGAAATTGTGTTTAAAGACAACTACTAACCGAGCCTTTGGACTAGCGCACGTAAGAGGAGTGGCCGAAAGCAAAATCCTCCATTTTGTGTTATCGTAAAGACAGATTTTTAGCGGGCGGATAGGCTCCACCCCTCGGCCAGACTCTCCCAGTATATAGGGCTCTGGCTCACACATGACGTCAGCACACCACGGGGGTGGCCATTCCTACTTGCCTAGGCCCAGAAAAATAAATGCCATGGTGCGAAAAGTACGCTACAGAACCTACGCGCTCAGCAGCAATGTGAAAACAATGGCGACTGATGTGACGTCACAGCAGGCAATGGATGGATGGTTAGATGCCAACGGTCGTACCCTTTATAACGAAGGGGAAGGGGGGGGAGTGTAACTTGCACCGTCTAGCATAAAAGACTGTTGACACTGTAGTTGCCAGACTGGGTCGATGCGCGGAAACACCTCCAAAACACAAAGTACACCACGGTCGCTGACAACTTAAGAAACATGGGGCGTGACGAGTCCAGAGTGCTGCGATGGCGCTGCTGTCGGACCTACGCATGCGCGGACGTTTCACTGGACACGAATCTGGTTTCTGCCCACACCTGGTGTGGGCAAATGCTGACTTGTTTGTCAACAGCGTGTCGGTCTATAAGAACGCCGAATTTCAGATCACAAGTCAAGGAGCGTGAAGACAATTCTCCAGACCTTGCGTCTTTGAGCTCTGTCGGTGATCATACAAGTTACACAGGGCGTTTTCGAGAAAAGACAGCCGTGTTTTTCGTCCAGGGTAAATAAACTATACATTGCGGAAAGCTCAAACTTCGTGAGAATGGAACGCTAACGGTTGGAATAGAAGGCGAACGTTTGAGAACGTAACATTACCTGGATCAAAATATAATTGTGAAGGATGAAATTTCTCTATGAGCCAAGGTTTCCTTAACTCTTATGTCGTCAAAACAAGAACTGACATTGTAAACGCTTCTGGAATTTATATCAATGAAAAACACTTGTCAGCAAGAACGATGTTGTACTTTGTTTTCTTTCTTGCTGACAAGCTTTTTTATTTTATTAAAATACAGTCAAACGCCGCTACAACGAACGCTTCTACTACGAAATAGCCTGTACAACGCTTTAATAGCCTGTACATCTGCTTTATTGGGGTCATTAAAGTGCGCGACGGATATAACGAAGTGACGTGTATAATGAAGAATTATCGCGGTCCCACACGCTTCGTTATACAGGCGTTTGACTGTATATGCTGCAGGCCCTACACTGTTATTTTTCGGTTTGTAGAGCATTCGGCTTAGGTGCACGTCGGCTTATAAAAAAGTGTTTGTGTCTATCATTTATCTTTATGTTGAGAGTACGTCATGTTGTCAAACTTTGCGCGTTCTATCCCAATACCGTAAAATTCTCGCTGTGTTTGAGCTTTTCGTGATACATACTTTATACTATACTCGGGCCGAAAACCACAGTTCCCTTTTATCGAGAGGTCCCTGTACGTTAACGCACACTTCAAATATTAAATGCGCACTATGAACACTGAAATATTCTTTAAGCCAATATTTATGATCCGCGTAAGTGCAGAATTAATAAGAATTATAATTTAATAATGGTGATTTTATTTAGGTAGTTTGATGCAAAACGTTCTGGTGCAAAGCAAAAACCTCTTGTCTGCGGGGCCAGGCAAGCCCACGAAACCCCATAACATAATATAGTATTTTTAGCGAATTGATTTTTCTTTCCCCAGACGTATCAGATAGGTCGCTTGTGGCGGCTCCTAACGGATGATACTTTAGGTCCGATCCGTAAGAAGGGGACAGAGTATCTTCGTCCAGGTTACGTATAATTTTTATATCTATATATATATAGCGTTATTAAGGGGAGATATACGACCGCATTATATTTTACGAGTCCCTGCGGCCGAGTTGAATTGCCCTGACCGCAACGCAAGGAGGGAGCAAGTGCGTCTTCCTTGGTCGTCTTCGTGACGCGCTCTCGTTAGAGAAGACATCGCAGCCATCCCGCAGTTGTATATATATATATATACATTTATATAGATATTCGTTGCATTTAACGATGGGCTTACAGCGAATCCAATCCAATCCATCGAATCCAATCCAATGCCGTGTGAGAGTCACGTGACCTTCGGGAGGGGAACAGCGACGCGCGGGACGAGTGGTCACGTGACGCCTTCTCATCGCTGGATTGGCTGGGAGGATCTCGCGGAGACGGCTGCGGTTCGTCGTATATAAGGTAACAGGGTGTATAGTTCGGTGACGCTGGGCGTTGCACTCTTTGTGACGTCACCGCTGGAGCTAATGACATGTATACGGACGGCGACATAGAGTTAGCACGAACAAGACATAAACGTGCTTTTTCTTTTTTTTTTCTTAGGAAAAAAGGTTGTTATGAAAACTGCTACTGTGGCGGAATACGCTGCTAAGGGGCACTAACGTATAGGCGATAATATTCAGTGCGTGTCGCTACCTCGACTGCGCAAGCCCATAAAAAAAAGAAACGATGATGTCGCGTTCGCGATAATTGGTTCACGTAGTGTAACTGTTTGTCGTTTGCTTTTCTTTTTTTTTCGTTAGAGAAGGTGCGACAAAGAAATCATTATCACGATTACAATTAAGCTACGACAAGCGATGACAACCGATTAAAGAAAATCTGAGACGCTGTTTCCTTTATTTTTGCTGAGTACTAAACAGACACGTTATCTCCAATAAAAAAACATTGAGTGTACCTGCTAGGTTATTGCACTTGTCCGCGGTGTCTTTCTCGTCTTCCTCGTTTTCTTTTTTCGGGTAACATTATTTTACATAATACTTACGTAAGTTGTACCCAGTCCCTCTGCTCATAGATCATGCAGAAGACAGTCTGCCAACACTGTCTGGAGGCATCTTCGAAGCTCACATAGGCATGAAGCGAACCCGCTTAATTCGAAACGTGCTTGAGTCGCGTCCGCAGATAAATCTATCGTCACGTCTGCAACGAAAACTGTTTATTTTTTGCATATTATGAATGAGCAGTGAGGTGGCGCCTTTAACCACATCAACTCGCAGGCAGAAAACTGTCCGTTGATCTTCTCCCCATTCGTGCCACCGACACTCGTCGCAGCCACGTGTCCAGGTTGGCGACCCTCGGCAGTCGCCTTACTCGTAACTGGTCGACAACATCTGCCACTGTATACTGCTTGACCAGGAGTGCGAACCCGAGTCCTTAGGAATGCAGACTGAGTGGCAACGAACGCAAGTCGACCGGTCCCTCTGCGCTCGTGCCCAATCGGCGAGCCGCGTTCCGACGTGGCCTGTTCGGCACCTATCTGGAAAAGATAGAATTGAATATGAAGCACAAATCAGCGGTGATTTCTACGAGAGAGAAAGTAAACCTACGGTGCTATGAGGAAACAGCTTGAACATTGAACACCTACACGCAAACAGGACAGGACATACACAGAGCTGACTATCAACTATTTAAGACTTCTTCCTCCACCTCCTCTTCTTCTTAGTCCATTCGGGCATTCCACGATTTGAAGATAAAATGCACTTTTTAGAATTTTTTTTAAAGACCAAAGCATAATAAGGAGTACATATATAAAAATAAATTATTGACGAAAGAAAAAGAAGAAGAAAAATGTACTATATAAACAAAAATTAATATCTGCAAAATTAAAAAAAAAAAGTCTGAAAAATGCCCAAGCAAATTCCTTGCATTTCCACTTTCGAGCCACTCACATCTGTATCCCGTGGATGTTTTGAGAACTTCTTCCCATGACTGTCCTCACGAGTCACTTGCCCAAAGCCGCATCACACCGTAGATATTGTTTTTCTTTGCTGTGCAGCGTGATGGACGGACTGCTGACACATTCTTCTGGACTCTCTTCGATGGCTAGTGCCTCGAGCATCTCTCGCGCGCGTGGATTTTTGTTTTTTGCAAGAACGCTCACGCTGGTAAAGGCTGGCGTCACACTCACATGCTCTACAATGGGCTGACAGGTGGCCTGCTGATGTGCACTTCACTGCCGCTGCATGTCACGAAGCGAGTGGGTGACTATCTAGTCAGAACGAACAAGTGGAAGTGACATAAAAAATATATACAGGTCACGCATACGCGTACTTAAACGTCACTGCATAAATAGGTATTTTATCGTATAAAATCGAATTATTTAAATGTTTATCAAGAAAAAAGAATTGTTACAATGAGAAACTAATTGTCCGAGACAAAGTTTTACAAAAAAAATTTAAAAAAAAAACCAAGAAAGAAACACGGTGACCGCAATGCCAGCGACATAAACAAATATGGAAGCGCCCGTAAATGCGCTTTTTCTCGTCGTCCAGGGCCCCTGCTGAGGTCTCTTTAGCGGTATCTCTGACCGCTGAACATGGCTATTTACACAATATTTGCTCCTCCAGTTCTTTCCAGATGTGTCCCCCGCATTCCGAGACAGTAAGGGCTTCGTTAGCGCTGGCAGTCAGCGGTGATACGAGTCGGCTATGGCGCTAAGCCGCTCGTCACCGACTGAACACCGACTAAACTAGCCTTATCCCATAACTAAGATTATGTTAGTCGACGTCTTAGTCGCGCGGGTCAACTAGGCCCTAAACACGACCGGTGAATACCAAGCGCTCACTTAGCGGTGACTGTCGCTCGCCACGTGATCATTTAAGTCGATGACGTCGCTAGTCAGTCGTTAAACAGGCGTTACTCGCGCCTGGTGAATACGGTGTCGGTGTTTACCACTGCCAAACAGCGAACAAAAAGCACGTTTCCGCAGATCGGCTCAACAACCGACGTATTTTCGAGTATCGACCCCCCGTGTCTGACTCAAGCGGTTCTGTGAGCTTCATACAGTCGAATTTAAAGATGATAAAACATATTTAATTACCGACTAAAGATATAACGCCCTAAATAAAAGCGCCAATTCACGTTAAAGATATACATCATAAATAAAGACTCCCAGAATTATGTGAAAGATGCTCTGCAAATCTTTTACGGCGTTTTTTATCCTCGATAGGCACGCGTATACCGCAAACTACCGGGGAAGCGCCCATCACACTTTCGCTGAAAACTAGATTGAACTAGACATGGGCGCCTGTGCGGCGACATTGGGTGCTGAATGTGTAATTTGCAGAATTCACAAGTTTTGAACACGTTAATAGTGGGCGCTTGAACGAAGTGTACGCTTCAGTGGTTTCTTATGATAAGTGATTTGGGAGGGCCATAAACGAACTTCTGAATTTGAAATTGATTTAAATAACTCTCTGTTCCTAACACATATATGGCTTCTCAAACATATGAAGTACATTACTGCCTTTTTATGTTATGAAGAGCAATGGTATGTGTCTGTGGGCTGGACAAAAGCAAAATGCACAAGGGCGCGTGGTGGAACTACCACGATTACGTACGCAGACTGTCAGAAAATGACTAGATAAGTAACTGCCATGTCAAGATACTACCCGGTTGTTCTGTTTAACAAAAATAAATAATAAATTAGCAAGGCTGATGCTTGTTAGAAAATTGAATTGACCGGCATCTTGTCAAGAAGAAACCTCAACAGCCATGAGTATGCCAGTTTACCCTGTATAAAAAAATGCTTACTTGGGCTCGCGCTAGTTTAGACCAGATTCGATCTGAGTACAATGGTGCATATAAATTAGAGTTAACAATTTCCATCACTCCTTTCTGCATGATTCTTCGCCGGCATTATGGGGCTGAGTGTAAACAATGTTGGTTAAGAAAACAAGCGTTGTGATTGCCGCTCAATGTTTCTATAAAAGGTGGACTGAAAGAGCTTGTCCAAAAACTTCCGTGACATTTAAAAAATATTATTGATTTTAGGTCAATTGCGTCCTCATCATATCTATAGTAAACTATTTCGCAAGCTATATTCCGCGATATATAGCGACGAGGTGCACATTTCATAATTTTATTCACTGCAATTAATTACTCAGTTCAAGCGCAGAACTACGATTCAACTTTTAATACTGCGACGACAAAGCTGTACCAATCATGGGTATTTTAGGCGACCTACCAAACTTCGTGACAACCTTTAAATTCAGGTAAACTATATAGTACTGAGGTGAATAAATGAACGTTGAGTCGTGTATAAACGACGTTTCGTATGTTATTCTTAATTTTCTTTTTCTATTGCATCGAAAGTAAATAGCCCAACTTCCTTTTTTTGGTATCTAAATATAAAATATTATGAACAATTAAAAAAATTATCTATAGTTACTCGTTTCAATGTGGAAATCGTGCCTATTTCAAGAGAAAGAGAGAGAGGTAGGCGTTTATTAAATAATGATGTCAACCAGCGAGTGCTGGTTTACTACATTGTGAAATGAACGGAAGCGAAGATCATAAAAATAGAAGAGAGAAAGGTTGGCAGAAAAAGATACAGGGAGAAAGCACGCAAAACCGAAGTACTGAAAGGTAAATAAAAATAATTAACGATAAAGAACGCGATAACTAATACTTCATGTCATGAGTCGCGTGCAGCAGAATCAAAATCACAAGCGTGAGCGCGCGTAGCTTTCATATTTGATTTTTTTTTTCACGAGCACTTTCGAAAGGAAAGCAAATCTGGAAGCCACGTGCCGACGCCTGTGCCTTTGCCTTCGCTGCACACAACTCCTGAGATAGAGTATATATTCTCATTTTAGCGGTTCAGGCGGGTTCAAACTGATTCCGGTTGGAACCGTTATTTTCGCTCCAGGAACTGAACCGGAACTGAACCAAAAGTCGTGAACCCTAACCCGAACCCGAACAGATAAAAATGTCGGTTCGACACTTTGTCAAGATCCTTTTCCTAAAGGCGCCGCAGCGCATAGGCAATACTTCGCCCCAGGAGTGAGCGCGGAGGAGACGGCTGGATTCGGCGGCTCGCGATAGGTGCATGCGCGTCCGCACTGGCCACCAACGAGAGGTCGCACTGGCCGCCCGTGCCGCACCATTTCGCCCGCAATGTGCGAACGTGCTACAGCTATCGTTTTTACTTCTTCGGATAGTTTCGCTTTGCTATTCTTTTTCGGCGTTCTCATTTGACTAACACGATAATGTGACGTAATGCGTCGCAATAATAGAATGCTCGGTACACGACAAGCCTCAAAAGACGGCTACAGGCACTTAGAGCCCAAAAGGCTCTAAGTGCCTGTAGCCGTATTTTTGTTCGACTAAGCGATATTCAGCTGGTACACCCTAAGAAACTTGAAGTGTCAACTTTGCTGCAAAGCATGTGGCAGAGCCAATCACGGCAATCTACAGGGCAAGCTCAGCGAATTACGAGACTGAAAATCTGTTTAGACCTAAGAAAAAATTGGGAGTCATTCCACTTTGTGAAGGTGGTTGACCAGCGAAGCTGTTTAGCACATGACACAGACGTGACACAAAATGTTGAACAAAGCGTACGAACAAATTTATTGTCTTGATCGTGTGGTCATCGTTACGAAAGGTACACACACACACACGTGCCGCCTGCCACCCCCACTAACATTCTCGTTGCCGTTCCCGCCGTTGCTGTTCTTAGGCGCGTTGCTCTTCGGGAATCCGGACTATACGCGGCCTCCCCATTACGACGAGAGAAGAAAAGTGAAATTCAAAATGGAGAACGTGTAACTTGTCTTTCTGGTTATTTATATACATTCGCGTGGACAACTATCGCCGCCGCGAGGAGCCGGAGGAAACTAGACACGCGCGACAGGACCGCCACCCCGGGAGAGCGGAAGGAAACTAGGCACGCAAGCGCTTGGAACGACTACAAAGAGATGGCGGTGCGAGCGTAGAGTTTTCGGTCACGCATACGAAAACTGCTAAATTATCTAAGCGTCAAGGATAATGCAGGGAATTATGTTCCACGCGCCGCACGCGCACGCCTGTCCCCGTGTATTGGCCGGAGGTCGGACTATACACGTTGCAAGAAGGGCTCCCGTGCGCCGCCATTTTGGGCGATCTGGCGCCACTCAACGTATTCCGCCATGCTGCGGTCGCCAGGGCAGCGTCACTGGGGTGCGCAATGACAAGATGGCGGCGTCCGCTTGTGTCGCCGACGGCCTGGATTAGCGACACACTTGCTGTTTCGGAACGCAGGGGAGATGTCCACCAGATTCGTAGCATCAAATATTGTAGACGGGTCATGTTTAGGCGTTGCAGAGCTCGGATTCTCTAACGATCGCAGCCTCTGTTCCAGCACGTCGTGGAAGCAAGAGCTGCCGCGAGCGCAGCCATCGTTGATGCAATGGCCATGCGGCTTCTGGGCGCGTTCTGATGAAAGCTTTGAGACTCTATGCTTCGTTTCACCTTATGTGCGAGCGAAGGCAAAGCTGGAAGCGCTGAGCACGAAAGCTCCGTACGTTCCGGGCTTCGCTCGAGCGCCGCGAGCTGGGGAGAAACGCAAAAAGTGCTGGACTCGCGCTTATAGCTTTGGCTTCGCTCGCCAGATAAAGTGAAACGAAGTAGTAGATATTTTTCTAATTTTTCGATTTGTTGCTGGTTTACGTATTTTATTTAGCTTGTTTGTGCTTTTTGCAGTCTAAGAGAACACCTGCATGTTTTATAAATATATATATTTCTTAATTTATTCTTGCGCTCAGTTGTGTATGCTTCGGCAAGAGACGCTTGGCAACATTGTTCGATAAGCCAGCGAACGTCCTGGCTGGAGAGTAGGCCCGCCTGACCGCGGTGCGCGGTTCGAGGTTAAGACGAGATCCCACTTGCAAAGGTGTATAGGGGGAGCATTATTGAGCTTGTTGTCCCCACAGCCCGCGGTGTTTACAAATACAGCACAACAAAGAAATTGAACCTCGCCATGAACGGTCTGGACACGAGCGCTTCACTCTTGCCAGTGCTTTGGTTGCATCGAGGAGCGGACATTCGAATCGTCACCATCAATATCGCTGATCAAAAACAAACAAGAAAATTTGGTTTGTTGTCCCCACAGCTGAAGCGTGCCGCCAGAGGCGTGACTGTTCGATCTCCTCCCCAATAGATGCCATTTGTTTTAGGTTTTGTTTTAGACAGTTACCGCTCATTCACACTGGAAGCGGATCCGCGTTCTGCAAGCGGTTGCGAACGCGGATGTATGAAGATCCAGTACAATTGCACGCGCACTTGATGTCATCGAGTGCGCGTGCCATGGCACTGATCTTTATGCAACTGCGTTCGCAACCGCTTTGCGAACGCGGATCCGCTTCAGTGCAATGAGCGGTAACTGTTGTAGACACCGGCACGTGCGGCACTTGGAACACCATTCCCTGCATTCTCCTTGATGCTTGGGTAATTTAGCAATGGGTCTATTTCACTTGGGCCGGACATCACTGGAAAGACCGCGGCCATCCGTGGGCCGGCCGGAACGCCTCCGCGGACCGGATGTGGCTCGCCGGCCGGGGTTCGGAAGCCCCTGCTCCAGACCATCGGAGCGGAACCTGCCTCCCACGACACCGGGAGGGACCGACAACTTGCCTTGTTCCTTGAGGTGAATACGAGAATGAAATAATCCCATTCTTCTTCCATGGAACGTCATCGGAGTCAAATGGCGCCACTGCATCAATAGACCCTTTTTAAATCCTCATCTGAGCAACATTGGTGGTCGCGCATAATTTGGGCACGAAGCATGTGATTGAAACCGCGAATTCTGTACGAACACTGAAGCAGCCCCACGTGTCCACTGCGTTCTCGGAGATCGTTCTTTATTTTGGGGTGAAACAATGGCTGGCTCGAGTAATTTGCCCCGCAGCTATGCAAGATGGCGCGCACTTTTCAAAAGGGTTTAATAAATAATTCGGGTTGTGTGGATATTTAGACAGCGTGTAGTTGGTCAGCCATTTCAAAGCTGTGACGAGTCACTTGCTGTAGATGAGAAATTTCGTCAATGCAGTACAACCGCTAGCCTGGGGTCTTTAACGTGCATTACACAGTAATGATACACGACCGCACGCTGGTTCGATGCTCATCCAGATCGAAACGGGCAAGGGTGGGGATTGAGCCCAGGATCCCTGGGTTCTGTAGCGCGAGCTTTCGCTCCACGTGCTCCGATCTGGTGTACGCTAGCCCACTCGGCCACCGATCCCCCTCAAAAGGGTCTGTTGGACCCGAACCTAAAGCTTAATGTGTCCAATCAAAGCGTCCACCGACGCTTCGATTGGACACGAGGCCCAGCCGAATGCTGACGCAGACCTCGTGCCCAATCATGTGTCTTGGTTCGATCTCACTATGATGACGTCAAAACTCCAATGCACAGGCTTTGATTATTCTAGCTGGTGTGAGGACAACCGGCACACTGATGCTTGCTTTCCTTTTTCTCGTTGTCTCTTTCTCTCTCTCTCTCTCTCTCGATCCGGGCTCCGTTCGTCGAGATGTCGGTCCACGTTCCGACTGCGCCAGACGCCGTCGAAGCATCCATATTTCAGAGTGAGGCAGACGGCACTGCCGCCGCCGCCGCAAGCCGAGCAAAAAGAGAACTATACCCGGGGAATCTCAGCAGCCCCGAAACGACAGGAGGTCTGCAAATGTATTCTGGCGCATTACTTCGAGATTGCGAAGAAGAGGCGGCCGTGTGCCGCGTATGGCTTTCCTTTGATGGGACGTGCCTTGCTTGAGCCCAACTGTCCGCCGTTGTCTGGCTTTGGTGCCAGTTCATGCAGTCGTTTGTCTTGTTTGTTTTTCCTTCTTTCAGTAATGTTTATATTTTTAACGGCAAACTCCATGTTTTTGTGTGTTGTGTGCGTGTGTCTTTACATTCGGGAAAGAAAATTATACCTAGAAATCTCTGGCAGTCTGCCGCCCTTGCAGCTACGCCTGATGTACAGAAGGGCCGTAGAATATATATATATATATATATATATATGTATATATATATATATATATATATATATATATATATATATACATATATGTATGTATATAAATAAACATATTTATTTACGGTAATGCAACTATTAGTGAAGCAGAGCTTCATAAAGGCAGGGCGTGGCCACTTCCCGTGCATCTCATTATCAGTCCTCGGCCAATGAGATCGCGTCATTAGCCCATATGAACACCGAAGAACCAATCAAGACGAAGCAAGAAGTGTAAACATATTCAGGTATGCCCCTGAGTTTCGCAGCGGTGGCGCTACTTACGGTACGACGCCTTCGCAGACAGCTCAACTCTGCAAAATTGAATTCTGTGCACATCAACCCCTACCCGATGTAGGCAAACGCGTGCTTTCTCCCTGACGAGCGTATATGGTCTGTGAGTGCTGGATTGAGCGATCTATATGATAAAATAGGAAATATACGTCATAAAAAACAGTAAATAAAAATGGACGCCGACATTTATTTCCCAAATCATAAAATAAAAATAAACTGTTAAAAATGTGCAGTTTTTTTGTTATTGCAAAATGAATCGACGCATTATTGAACGCTCATTCTCCGCCCAAAGGTAGTCCTAGTGGTCCGAACCAGATGCCAAAGTTTTAGAACTAACCGTTATCTTATTCAAAAGTTATAACCGATTTTGTTTGTAAGTTTCAATGAAGAAATGCGAAGACGATGGACCCCTTATAATGCATGCAGCAAAAACGAGCCTTATTTCCCCATTCAAATTTTTAAAAAAATCACATAAAACTTTTGACTGAGATAGCGGTTAGTTCTGAATCTTTCGCATCACGTTCGAAACGCTAGGGTTACATTTATGTGGAGAATGAGCGTTCGGTGGTACGCAGTTTATTGTTGGGGTAAAGAAAACCCTGTACATTCATTTTTGGGACACCCTGTAGATGGATGGCAGTTTTGAAGAAACTATCATTTAAATTGGTCTCGAAGATCTTGGACGTCGCGCGAGGTTCTGGTGACGGGTCGTAGTGTCATGTGAAGCCGTGACGCCACGCGACCTTACGTGGTCACGTGACGGGAGGTCCCGATCTGGTGCCACGCCACGGTGATCAGGTGATGTCAGATGCCACCGGGTATACGTGCTCAAAGATGGACAGAATCCTGGAAGTATAGGAGCTTCCGTTATAAAGGATTCATGCTCTAAAACTTCTGTTGAAGTAGTGAATTATAAAATTCTTAAAAACTTGGTACCCTTGATGGTGATAATAGACTGGAACTCTCGACAAATTCAGCCTTTGACTATGATCAAGAATATATATCTACAAAAATAACTAGTTAGTTGTAGCCACTTTCGAAATATAGGCTGAGTCGATTCAGGCAAATTTCTTATTCAGTAAGCCGAACTGCCGTTAACTTTAAATAAACAAAAAACAGCAAAAAAAAAAAAAAACGCCAAGATCTTTGAAACGGTGTTTGAGCAAAAAGCGACCCAAGACTAGTGGCTTCCTTTTATTCGGATGTATATTATTACACTCAATATAACCATTTCTTTTTTTCCCCGCAAACTGTCATGTCCTGGAGATCGTCAGCGAACTTCAAAACCATTCTTTGAGGCGTCGGCAATGGTTTCTTCCCCCCCCCCCCCTTTCCCCCAACCCGGCTGTTTCAAACACTCACCATATTTCTTCAACCTAAAACGTGTTTACGCTGTCTCATATAAAATCAAACTACAAAGCCGGCAGAGAACCATCGCAAACATAAAACAAGATCAGAAAAAAAAACATTAACTACAACAACAAACAAAAATAACGCCCTTTCTGCGTTGTAGAATGCGTTCCGCAATTTCTCACCCGAATCGCTTTTGAGTTTTTTGTTTCTTTATTTCTCTTATTTTATGTTTTTCTTATTTATTTGATGCGTTGGTTTATAAATCATCTCGAAAACGCGAATCGTATTCAAATTCGACTTGGAGAACACGAACCGTAAAGTTATGCACTCTTCCGATAAGATGAAGTCTACGCGAGTACGTTGGCACCTACCTTATAACCCTAAACGCCTACAAAAAAAAAAAAGAAGAATAACAGCAGCAGTTACGGACGAGGAGACGACAGGCAGATCATCACACAAACTGGAATCGACTGCGCCTGTCGGAAGACATCATCGAAGGGGAAGACCTATCTTCTGCACGTTTTGCTGCGCATAGCTTCTCGATAGAACGTGGTTTCCGCTCGTAGCTATAAAAAAAGCAGAATAATAAAAATAAAACACTTCTACACAGTCGTCTTCCTGGTTAACGGGACCACCACAAAAACAATACTTAGTTTCACCAAATCCGAAGGAACCAATCAAGCCGCGTTGAACGTGTACATCCTCAAGGGGCTCGACTTCCTGTGAATTTTCTATTACTAACTAAACCAATCACAAAAACAAATCGTAACGTCAGGTCGTATTTACTGCACGCGATTAGGTAGTCTAGCCAGTGATAATAAAGGCACGCAAGAGACGAACACCACGAGGATGCATTTTTTGAAGCCGCTTGATTGTTTCTAGTGGATCTTGGCGTCGATTGCAGACTCCGAAACCTCCATCTACTATAGAGCTGCAGGGGCCCCAATTACCTTCTACGCTAAGGTTACACGCCTCGGTGATTGCGTTGATGCTGATTGCTCCAGCAACAGCGTCAACGAAAGCAAGAAAAAAGAGCCGTTTCCTATACACCGGTTTAACCAGCGATGAACCGTAGAAGAAGATTGGTGCGCAAGAAGCGAATACAAGGCCACGTGACCTTCACGTGACCTTCGGAAGGGTCGCGGCCACGCGCGGGGGCGTCTTATCACGTGACGTGTTCACGTCGTTGGGCTGGCCGGGACGTTTTCGTAACATCCACCGAGGTCCATCACAAGGTGCAACGAAGTACAGGATGTTCGACATTTTACCAGATGACGGTATGCGATGCTTTTGTTTTGGTTTATCTCTACGCATTGGAAAAAAAAATCAAATCTAATTTTATGCCGGAGTTGCTCATCCAGTCTTTGTTGCCAACACTGGCTTCTAGTGTCCCGTCTCGCTACAAAAGCAAAGAGTGGGGGAGTGCCACATTTTGACGAATGACTTTCCAGATGCGTCTGGTGATAAAAGGAACGGGGGTGGGGCGGAAAGAGAAACGATACTGCGAACACGAGGGGGAAGAATCTGATTAGTCTGATGGCAGACTCGCCGTTTCCTCTCAATCTCGGTGACAGAGGCTGTCAAGTCGGCCGCGTCGTGTACTCTGTCATTGGGGGGTATGTCCCGGCGTGTGACCTGCATTCCTGACGCCTTTGTTTAACAGGGACACCTTTTTTCCGTTGTTCTCTTCGAAGATGGTATCGCCGGAGACAAAAATGTTGTTGCTGTTGTTCCCGCAATGTTCACGATAGGATATGGCTGAAGAGTGCAGGTCCTGCTTCTCCTTATCTACCGTTGGTTGTTGTTGTTGTTCTGAAACAACAGCAAATAATTTGATGTTGCAAGGCGACTTGTCGGACTGATATGCGTTCCTTTTTATACCCCGATCTGACTTGGGGAATCAAGCAACTACAAAAGAGCACCATCACGGCGCTGATCACCTTTGTGTGCACATGGCTTGAGAGGGTCAACTTTTGAGGCGTTTCCTCAAATTGATTCAACCTTTCAAGGTGGATCGAACCCCATTAGGAATGATGTCATCTAAAGTTTCAGTCTTGTAAAGCAATTCTACAACATACTGTGCTCAACGAGCTCCAGAAAAAAACTGACATTGTTAGAAAATGTACTAAAAAATAAAAATTGCAATCCACAAGCTATATGTTTTATCGTGAAGTAGAATGCCGATAGTGTAAAGTAAGAATAAAAAAAAATTCAATTCTAGAAAAAAAAATTGTTACAAATTAATTACATATTTTTGTGTTTTAAAACATTCTGTTCTCATCATGGACAATTCAGTTTTTCAGATTATGAGTCCCTTAACTTGCTCCTCAGGAAATGTCAGTCCAGGACATTACCGAATAAAGTCTTCACACTTCAAAATGTCAAATTATACATTTCCTCATACCACAACTTATTTCAAAAGTGAACTGAGAAAAATGCATGTGAAGTTTCAACTTTAGATGCCTTTATTTTCTATAGGTACCAGGTACACAAAATTCACCTGGAGCATTGTCAAAACCTTCCTCTTTGAGACTTTGTTGTTTCCTGGGAATAACTACCAGCTTGTGTCGTTTCTAGGCGATCAAACGTTTTTAGCAGAGCATTCTTTGACAGATACACCGGGGAAAACTAAGAGGCAAATCATACTAAGGAAGAGCAGCAAAGCAGCAATATAATCTGAAGTAAAAGAAACTGTCAAAAGGACTATCACTGAAGATGACACGATAGATCACATCACCGGCAAGGATGTCGTAAGCTCTGTTTTGTGTTTTAACCAATAAGATTGCTGATACCAAATTTTCCGCATTTTTTTTTCTGTTGGTATGTATGGTTTTTTTAGCGCCATTGATACTGTCTAAACTTGCATGGCTGATATGGGCTAAGCCTAGACGTAAATTGGCTCTTCCGATGAGCGTGAGATGTTCTGGCTATGTTAAACGAGCACGGAGCAGCCTTAAATACGCAACACAAAACTTATTCCCTGCTCACTCGGAGGGCTGCCCGCATGCCTGAAAATAATCTATTGTGAGATAAGTCCTGCATGTGTATAAATGAAAGTTTTTGAAACCCTTTTTGAAGTTAATAAACCTAAAACATAATGTTTTCAAGAAAGCTTTTTTGAAAAATTTGAACTCTGGAGGCAATGTCCCCCCTTAAACAAAGCTTTGTCATTGACCCTAGATACGTGCCTCAACGGCGGGCAGAACAGTTTTATGAACGCTTTGAAACTGGGAGATCTCTGGCGCGGTGTTCAAGCCAGCGACCGTCGAGGTCAGAGCAGACACGCCGAGCGGAAATCGCAGCGCATGCAACGCGTCTTGGTCAGGTTTGTTTTGCGCCCTATCCCCCTTCCTCCTCCCCCCCCCCCCACACACACACACATATGAAAAGCGGTCCCGAAGCGGCAACAAATGACGTCACAGAGGCCGGAGTGTCATGCTGACGAATGCCGCGATCCTGGGGGTTGGTCATAGAACTGCTGGCGAAAAGCACGAGCGAACGCGAGATGTCGCTGTCGTCGCGGCGTCCCAACTCCCGGCTGCCAGAAGCTTCCGTGGACTGCCACACTGGAGAGCGACCGGCAGCAGGACAGGCGTCTGCCACATCCACCACCGCTGCTGGGACACCGCCAGGATCGCGGCCGGCGACAACATGACGCTCCTATGACGTCATCAGGCGGCAATCGAGGCACCACTTTTTTGGACCCGGTCAACAAAACCGTTCCGAGACGCGTTCCAGCTGCGCACCGTACGTAAATGAGCGCGGTCCTGGTGCAATGACAACGAGACATCTTTTATATTCTTCGTTGCGCCGTTTGGCAGGAAGAGAGGCTGTTTGGCAGAGGCTTCTCGGGCGCGCGACAACTATAGAACACAATCTGGTTGATCGCGTGGAGGAAGCTCGCCGTGCTGCGTTTCCTCACCTCACGAGTATCTTACGCCATGTTCATATACTGCGGATGTCTAAACCCACATGTTAGAATGTTTTCCTTCGTTGCTCTCTGACGATGCATGCTGACACTGCTTTTTCTCGTTTCTCCGCTGAAACGTATTGTCATTTCGACTTTCTAGCCTCTTTCAGTGGCCCTGAACCCGTCAACTACATCCTTACCTTTCTGGTGTAGGCGACGGTACTGATGCCAGAACCTTCGTGCCTAGAACTCCTGGAACAGCTCCCCCGCTTACGCTGCTGAGTGCTTGTTGTTGCTTAATGACAGTATGCCGAAGTGCATTTATTGAACGGCACACTCCGTCAGTACCCAAGCGCAGCCGACGCTATATGCGGTCCGATGTGGCCAATCAAGCAGCACCAAATGTGCACAGTCATGGCACTCGTCGTTTTTGTACGTTAGCTTTCGCGTTCTTAAACCAATCGCACACCGTGAATTCGTGGTGATCCTGCGCTTGTTTCTGTTTGTGACTGGTCCAGTCGGTGATAGAGGACGCGCAAGAACGTCCAGCCCCATGACAATGCACTTTTTCTGCAGCCTGATTGGCTACATGGGTCTTGTGCGGTTAGACTTGATGCGAAACGAAGTAGGACAAGGTGGGTAAAAATTGAGACAAAAACACTTTAATTTCAATGGTAACTTTAATTTTTGCTTCAATATTTGAAAAGAAAAAAGAAGACACAGCATGGGGATCTTTTAGATGTCTTGCCTCTATGCTCGTAAATATTACGAGCGAAACATAAACATTCATAATTACAATCGAAACAATAAACATTATTAGACGAACTTAAACATAATATTACGAGCGAAGCATTAAGCAAAACTGAATATGAAATTCACACACGTCTCATTCCCCCCCCCCCCCGCCCTGTGAGGAAAATGAGACAACGTATGGGGAGGACCCACTTAACAAACTAGTATGCGTTCAGCTTTGTGGGATAAACACTTGAAAGCACTGGTGACTCGCACTTCGAGCCCACTTCGTGCCTTCCATGCACTCGATCCACACTGAATGCGGGGCTGCTTGGCTCCAAAGTTCTTTGCATACCAGGCACTGCCAGTCTCGGTGTGGAGTGCATCGCACGGTCTGTGCAGAACGACTCGGACGCTGCGCGTGTCTTCAGGGAATCACCTATAATCTTTCCCATTAATTTTACTTTTTTTAGGTGGTGAAGGGGGGGGGCAGTGGAACGCCGGTTCTTGATTTTTGGCCCCAACATCAGCTTTGCCTTGTGGGAAGGCGACGTTAGAGGAAAGCTGCTCTCCGACCTCACAGGTAGTTAAGCTCCAAAATGTCCGAGAATTATTTAAAAGGTAGCAACCAGATCGTATTAAAACTTTTTTTTTGTGCTTTCTTCAAGACTGATTTGTCGAGGCCAACGCGACTGGAAAACAGGACCATGGTTCATCGGATTTGATGCGTCCCACACGTCGATACAATCGCTTGTTTTAATTACACGGCAATTTTTAATCTCGATTGCACCAAGGTTCTAATTATTCTAGAATTGTACTAATTGTATGTGGCAATCGATTATGATAGTAATATTGTTTTTTTAAATTAGGGATCAGTCCTGCTGCATGGAACGATCACAAAAGTGTGGCATGTAAGTATCAAAAGAAAAAGGAGACCAAGATTAAAATGATCAACATTTGCTGACATGGTAACCAAGGACCGACGGATAAACCGGACTGAAAACACGAAGTGTTGTATTGTAGATCTCGTTGTTCCCCGCTTCTGGATTACCATTTCAATATTGAACCAACTCGCCTGCACACTTGCTTTATTTTCAAGATTTGCTTTTTTTGTATTGTCTAACTTTTTTGGCAGGGTGTGGTGGGCGTGTAATTCTTGATAAGCAAAGAGCAGTACACGCAATTATGGTCGCAAAGGAAATTCATCATGGCCATATCATTTATCATTTCACTGTGCGACGCCAGGGCTAATCGAGAAAAGGTTTTGACTCATTCAGACATGCTGCTGACGCCGTTTCGCCATCCCATTCAATATCTGGATAGTTAAAGTCTTTCACCAGAAAGAGTCTTGATAAATGATACTGGCTTTTCCCGCCGCACAATGCGTCATGCAGTTTGTTCACAGTGGAAGCATGCCAAGAAGGTTGGCGATAACAAGCCCTAATAATGACTCGTACAATCTAAACCTTTATAAAAACAAATACTAGCTCGAGACCTGACTCATCGTTTAATTTCTGCGGCTGAAGATAACTAGGAACCACTAGCAGTACACTACCGCCTGTCTCCGAAACCTAATCGATGCGAAATCTATAACAAAAATAATAACAACGATTAACAAAAAAAATCACTATCACGCATATCCAGCGTGAGCCAGGTTTCAGAGAGTGCGATTGTACTAATATCAATTACGTCAACCAGTTCGTTCAAATCGTCACGCTTTGGCATGAGGCTCCGGAGGTTGGTGTACAGAGAATACATTTTGTTTGGAATGGGAAAGCTACTACATGGTTGTGTTTCTTCAGTTCTGCACTCTGGTTGGTACCTTGGATATTTGAGGACAGCATCGTAAGATTGGTCATACATAAAACATTGTTCTTTCAAAATAAATTTGTTCAAGCTTATCTTAAAAGGAAATGCTTGTGCTTTTCTATATTCAATTACGGTAGTTTGCTACGAGCAATGCGAGTATTTACCGAAAAGTATTCTGCAATCAAAAGTTCATGCCTCGGAGTGAAAGTCTGGATGAAACACTCTGCTGCCGGACCTTACTTATGGCAGACTTAATAATTATAGGACGGGATTTTATGAGGTCACAACGCCCAAGGCGATTATCCCCATCAATTTTAAAAGGTTAATATTGATACTTAGCGTTTCGCTACACAGAGAAATTACCATTCTTTCTGTCTAAACCCAAGTTGCGTCTGGTTCATCAATGACACCGCGGAATAACGATTTTCGCGGGGCGAGAGCGGTCTTCCAAGTTGTCTAGATGGAGCTGTACCTGGTCGAAACCAGTTCAAGCCTTAGCTATTGACTCTTTCACGCAAGCAATGTCGTCCTTAGAACCCTGACATTGCTGACACCCGCGAGTTTAATCCTCATCAGGATTTTGTTATTATTTCCAGGTCTGCGCGAACAACTCTAATTGTCGAGAGAAGTGATGCGTTCAGGACATCTGCTCTATCGAGAACAGGCTGCACATACACTTTTGGGTGACCAGGATTTAACTCAAAGTTTCCCGCAAGCAGCAGGCGCTACAAAACGCAACAACACTCATACACAATAGACATGCAAACCCTGAGGCATGGCAGCCGGAGCAGAAAAAGATTGTCGTTTCGTATGCAAAGGTACGATATATTGTTACTTACCTGCAAATGCATGGCGAAACGTTTGTTGCTGCGAACTGCTAACTTGCTGGCATGCCCACTAGTCATGAACTTGTCGAGTAGCGCGTAAGTACATACCACGCTGGAGTGAGGCCCCAGGGTGAAGAACAGTTGATGACGGTAGCGATCGATGGAACATCAATGAACAGGTTGTTAGATGTTGAAAGGTACTTCTAAACGCTGCAGAAAAATAGAAATACTTTAAAACATCCGAGATTTATTTAGTCACCATGGCACGCAAAATGTGTGTGCCACGTTCTTAAGCAACCCGAAACTGAGGAATACGAAAGGTGACACCAAGAGAATCAATTTTTCAATCAATTTCTTTATTTCCTCTCCATCTGAGAGGGGAAGGCAGGGAAAAAAAGCAGCATGTCGCTACTTGACGAAGCCCCCGCCTCCCCTTTACATCCGCAGAAGAAACACAACATATGAGTGAAAGAACAGACGCCAGAGAAGGAGAACGTGTCAGTATATCAATATAGTTCAACGTTTCCCACAAAAAATGGCTATTGAACTTTCTTGAAACTACAAGCCCGGAACGGGGGGAACATTTTGTTGAAGGCGCCTTATAATTGAGGCTTCGGTTATCCGCCTAAGGATAGTCAGCTGCTTTCAACTGCTCATGAGTTAACCCTAAGAAACCTGGAGCGTTTCATTTTTTCGCACCTGAAAGATTAAACGCTGCAAACCCCGTAAGGCGCTGGGAAAATGACGGGACCTATTGTATGCTTAGACATTATTAAAAGAAATTATGGCAAATAGCTAGGCAATTGTGTTGCATACGAAAAGCATTCAAGTATCTACAACGTTTAGCGATGATCTTGGTTTCCGGACGCTAGACGCCTACATTCACGGCGCTGTTCATCAGATAGTTTAACGCGTGCCATATGTACTACTACACTTGGTAATTGTTCCTAGAATGAAGCGTTGCTACCGCTGATTGGGTTGATAAACTTTGCGTTCTTCCAGAGCCTTCCATGCTCTCGAACTGGGCCATCCAGGTAAGTGAATGATCTTTATGGAAGACTCCATGTGAAGACCTCGTACTGGACTAGCAGTACGTAATGATATTGTAGACCCGCGACTTCCACTTTACCGGGATCAGTGTCTCTGGGGAAAAACTTATTGATACGGGAACCCCCCCCCCCCCCCCTTTATGGCGGGAAACTTGATAACATATAAGTACATGGTGCCCCCCAAAAATAAATAAGGCTCTTTTCGCCGGAAAATTAAACTACGCATCGCCGAACGCCAATTCTCCGCCCAAATGCAGCACTAGCGGTCACGGCCACATGCCAAAGTTTCAGAACGAACCATTATTTCATTCAAAAGTTAGCAGTGACTTCTTTAAATTTTCGATTGGGGAAAAAGGGTGTCCGATGGAGCTCTCGACTACACGAAGCTGAATGCCGCCAGTCAACGAAACCGGGCGAAAACGGGTCCCATTTTCACGCTCACATATTCAGGAAGTCGCCCAACTCTTCTGGGATAACGGTCAGTTCAGAAATTTTGGCATCTGGTTTGGGCAGCTGGCCTACGTTCGGGAGGTTAATGAGCGTTCGGCGATGCGTAGTTTATTTGTGCGTAAACAAAACACTGTAAACTTAGCTGTTTCTTTTTCTTTTTTTCTTTTTTTTTTTTTGGGGGGGGGGGAGGGGTGACACGCTGTACACTAGATGGACATTCTTCTTGCGTTAGGTCTATAAACCGTTCGCTGGGCTATCTGGTCAGTTTAACAGCCGTGTATAGCCACTGACTGCTGAAAGGGCGTGGCTTATGATGTTAATTCCTGCTTCTCGCTTCCTCACTGGTTCTTCGGCGTTCTTAACGGCCGGTGCTACACTCTCATTGGCTGAGGAGCCATAATGAGATGCCGGGACCCGCCACGATAGACCAACACAACTCTCTGACGTGGCGCTGCAATCGCCACTGCGCATGCGCAGACGCCTCATCTCACGCAAATCTGGTGTTTATTGTTTTGTTTTTGTGAATATTTAATTATTTACGGCGATCTCGGGGGACGTTTTAAATATATGTATCACACTTGACGTCATAGGAAGTTTCTTTCTACGGTAGCCTAAACTATACTCGTTTTGAACTTTAAAAAAATACTATTTGAGCATTATTCATGCGCTGCGCGAATTAGTCCTAACAAGATTTTGTTGTCGAAGGAAGAAAATATCATTTTTGGCTTTTGAAACATGTACGTGTTGATTAAATTGCGTCGAGCTAATCTAGGATGCACCTAATTCATCTCAATTCAAGACTGACAGGGGTAAATTAGTAACGTTCCGAAGGCCGCCGGACTTTTTGTTTTGTTTTAACATGCGGTTTTTGAGTTGAATAGGAGCATATGAATCAGATTCAAGTAAAGTCCTCTAAGTCCCCAAGTTCATGTTCCGAAGGCTTTTTAATATTAAATTCGAGGAAATGGGATTAGGAAAGGCACACACGAACTTTAGTATATTGTGTTCGTATACTTTCGTTAGTTTCGTCTTAAGTAAGACAGATTTTTCCAGATTCGGCGTTAAGCTCTGCTCAGAAGGCAGTTCAGCTTAAAATGTGAATTAATTTTTTATCTATTTTCTTGGTTAAGATTGAAAGTGCCTTTTAGACTATAACACTTTGTTTATTTGGTTTCGTCATTATTCATGCTATTAAAGCTCAAAATCTCTGAAGGTAATCAACGTCATTCAAAAACCGACTTTAAAGTCAGATTTTTTTTTTGTATATCTGAAGAATGAATTTTTATCCTTTTTCTTGTTGTGGATTTTCAAATAATGTCTTAGTTTCTGAAAGCAAAAGGTTGTTGTTGTTGTTGAAAACGTTTTATTTAGGTACAGGAGGGTACGACGCGGCCGGTTGCGTGCCGTGCCGCGAAGGGAAAGGGGAGAGGGATATTGTGGAGGGGAAGAAGATTAAGAATTATATGAGGCCGGCTACACCAGCCGTTCTGATGTGAGCCAACAGCGAGTCGAAGACAAGCTTCCTTGCTTCATTGGGGCCTCTTGGTGCCGTCCAAGCATCGAGCGTCTTGGGTGGACTCGCTGGGCTGAGCTTGGATAGTGCAGCCTCGCTCTCCTGTTGTCTTGCTGAGCACTCCCACAGCAGGTGATGCGGCGTGGCGAGAGGCGCTGAAGGATGGTCGTGAGAGGGTGTATCGGGGGTGGGGCCTACGGTCCGCTCGGCCTGAGGTGAAATAGGGCTAGTAGAGCAACGGTCACAACCGGCATGCTCCGGGGAACGTAGTCCATTGCGGGCGAGGCGGTGGGGTGTCGAAGGGCAGCCGGTCGCGATACGACGAAGTCGAACCTCGGCCGCCCGCGGATATCCCCGTGGAATTGGGACCGCGCACTCAGGTAACCGGGTGGAGAGGCGCCGCCTGGCCTCGGTGCGGGGGTGCGGTGTTGGTGAGGTGACAGCGTTTGTGTCCGAGGCGGAGGTTGAATCATCCAAAAGGCGTAGCAGCAGCTGACCGACCTAGGGGTAAGACAAGGACGCCCTTGCCAGCCGGTGTGCCGCTTCGTTGCCCTGGATACCCGCGTGGCCCGGAACCCAGACAAGCTTGATCTTTACAGTAGGCCCCAGAATCAACTCGAGCCCCGCAACGGCCGCGCGATTGAAGGAACTGTTGGAGATCGAGAAGAGGCCGATGAATGGCATGCGCTCACAGCTTCCCTCGGGTCGGAATGCAAGAGAATTTTTGTGTGCATGAGCCCTCCAGTGGCGATGTCACGGAGCGCCAGTTTTACTCCCAGGAGAAGCACCCGGACCTCAGCCTCAAGGGAGCCAAGCCCAGGCGGGAGCCGATTACTGGAGGTTGAACCTAAGGCCAGGCAGCAGGCAGTGGCCGCAGTGGAGCCGGATTCTGGGTCCGTAGCCGCATCACAGTAGCATCGGCGCACTTGAGGTCTGTCGGCGTAAGCAGCGCGTTCGCCGGCGGACGCGCTGCTATTATGGCAAACATTAAAGGGGTACTTGAACACAAATCGAAATGCACCCGTCGTGTTCAGAAATAGTCTGAAATTTGTCCGCAATATCCGTAAATGACAATCGCACGTTTGTATTTTGAGCCTGATGGCTGTATTTTGTGTTAATAGAAGAAAATGAGGAGTGGACACAAAAAGAAGACACCTCTTTTTTTATCTTACTTGATATTTGACTTCGCTACGACAAAACGTCCAGGTTTTTTACGTTTTGTTGTTTTTTTTTGACGTCAGTCCGGCACTTACTGCTCTCGCGAACACTGTAAGCGAACATGAGGGACCTTTAGCCAATTGTTGCCGTGTTCCGCGTACCGCACTATCGAAGCCTTTGAAGCACGCTTTTAAGCGCGTGCCCGGGTGGTACCGTGACCGCGGGGCGCGCGCTTAAAAGCATGCTTCAAAGGCTTCGGTAGTGCTGCACGCGGAACACGGCAACGGTTTGCTAAAGGTCCCTATTGATAAGCAGAGAACAGGACAGTAAAGGAATACGAGTAGGATGACCTCTCAAAATGCCAACAAAGCGTCCCCCAACGTTGAGTGCCTTTCTGAACGCAACCTACTTGAAGAAGATGCGACCAGTGCCGTGGCTACTATGTGGGCTATATTTGTTATCCATTCACTCATTTCCGTATCCCAAGTTCGTTTATAGTGAACTCCCCCTATGGGGAATATGAGTTGTAGTTAAACGATGCGTCTATGGAATATCACGCAGGACGTGATATTCAGCGATGTCACGATAGCTGAAGCGACCTTACAAAAATGATCAATGAGTTTCAATTGAGTTTCTATTCAGTTGAATGGCCTTCAATTAAAACTCGTTTCATTTCATTGTAAAGGCGACCTTTCTTTTTTTAAAAAGAATAAAAGACGCTTATAAGACCGTGTAACGCCGAATTAGAGCGCAGCTCTTGAGGAGGAGGATGAAAGTGTACTGAGTGTAGGGTATACCCCTCCTCCTCACTCTCCTCCCTCCTCTCCCTCCTCCTATCCTCCTCCCCTCTTCTTTTCTCCTCTTCCCCGTCCTCCTCCCTCCTCTCCTCCCCGCGCGTTGCATCATGGGAAATGTCCATAATGCACCACGCGGGACCCTCGTGACGTCACACGTGACGTCACGAGGGTCCCGCGTGGTCCATTATGGGACATTTCCCGTAATGCACCGCGCGGTAACGCTAGGGCTAAGGCGATGCCGACGCCGCTCAAGCCGCAAACGGGCGCCTAAGAGCTGCGCTCTAAAAATATGTTGCAACATGTATCAGTGATATCCTGCGCCATAAACTTGGACTGCATAGAATAGCCCTATGGTATTTTATTTTGTTTTGTTTGTGTTTAACCCAGCTGCATTTTAACTGTTTCCCGAATTAATAAGTGAATAAAAAATTTAAAACATGTCGGGTTGGACCTTGGCTTGGGTCAACCAGGCAAGACAGTCACGCTCAGATCCCAGAAACCAACAAAAATGCCTCCTCCTGTATTCGTATTCCTTCAATACATACACCTGGGCGCCTGACAACAGGCTGCGATCTTTCTCGAACGATCGTTAGTCGATCCGATCAGGCCTTGGACTCTGACTTAGCTGCGCATCCGCCCGCTGGCTGACACAAAACACCGAAGCGGCCGCATCCGCTCGGTAACCCCACAACAGACTACTCTCATATTATAAAAGCCGCCTTCTCGAAAGCTGTCACACTCATCATGATGGAAGACGCAGGCTCTGTCCTACCGTGGCCGTATCTCAAACCCTATTTTTAATGTGTGTCCGAGAAAAGACAGCAATCTGCAAGTGAAAATGCAAGCTGGGCCTCCCTGAGACGAAGACGCTCTCCGTTGGCAAAGCTTCAAATTCCAATATCCGGAAGCGCCTGAGGGTATGTTTGAATTTTATTCTTGCTTTGAGCTCTACATGTACAATTGTTTAATGTTATCTCAAAGCATCTGCGTTCCACACAATTCATTTGTCTATTTATTTCGCTCTAACTGCAATGAAGATTAAGAACCTAATGAGTTTAGTGTTGCATTTGGCGATTATATTGCCTCTTGTCAGGTTAAACCGAAATTATACGGTGATGTCTTCCAGCCCAAACGAGGACGGATATCAGACGAGAAGTTTGAGAATCAGCTTCCGTCGCGTGCTTTCTGTTTGTTACTGACGTCGATACAAATTACGCAATGCGGAAGTATCTTTCAAAGTAATTGAATTTCATTTCACAGTATTTGTACTCATACTCAAGATACTTTACAGTGAAAGTAACTTGAGTAGTATTTTAAATATTTGATGAAGCAGGTATTTAGTAACTTAAATACTTTTATCGAGTATTTTGTCCAACACTGGTCACACCAAGTAATAGCGCAGGTCCAAATAGGCGGTAAAAACAGTTAAAGGAAGATTCATTGCTGAATCCTCAGGCCGGGGTCACACATCATACAAAAGACAGTGTGCAAACAAAAGTCACCGCGATATCCGCGGTTCGAATGCCGCGTGTCCCAGTTTCCTCCTTGAACTCGCTGCCATGCGGAACATTCGAAGCAGGGGATCTCGCGGTGACTCCCGTTTAAATCTGTTCGCAGACTGTCTCTTTGCGTGATCTCTAAGCAGTGTCACTCCGGCTTTAGGGAATGCGTTGGCACGACCCTAGGGAAGCGCCACACACGTTCCCTTTTGGAAAACGCTAACACAGACAACATAACAAAACCAAAAAAGAGACAGCAAAAAAAAAAAAAAGAAAAAGAGAAAGTTAAAAGAGAAAAGTGAAGGGGTCAGCGCTAGCGTTTTCCAAAGGGGAATGTGTGTGGCGTTTCCCTAAAAATCCACCGATGGATCTTCCCTTAATCTCGGATCGTAGAATCGGCTGCGGTAAAGAGAAGCGGAGTAGACTGATGACGTTAGAGGTGCGAAGGACCAGGCCTCGTCCTTGAGACGGTATTGATGCTGGTCGATTCCCGGATGACTCTTTTTCGCGGATCAGTGACGCCTCGACGCCAGGGAACGGACAACTCTCCGAATCACAGATATCACCGGGCACTCAGCCGACGAGTGACTATGTACGAGCCAGCTCGTTTCGTATTGCGGTCTCATCAGCGCCGTCGTTCTGCCTAATGAACGCAACGCTACGTTTAACACTCGCTCCTTTTACTCAAGAGGAGTATTTGGCACGTTCGACCAGCCCCGTGCAAGCACTCTCCTGCCCATTTATTTTTCTTTCATATTTTTGCTTTCTTTTTGGAGACACAGTCTTGTTTTGGCGCACTTCTCTTGACACGTTTCTTCGCTCGCTTTTCTTTTTCCGCGCGCTTTTTTTGCCGCGTTTATCCTGTTCGCGCTTTTTAGCGTTTCTTCTTTTTCTTGTTTTTGATGACGTTGCTTTGTTTTGGGGTATAGGGCACTCTCTTCTATGTGTTCCTTTTCCTTTTTATTCACCTGTCGTTGGCTCGGGAAAACGGCAAGAGATCGATCCAGTTTGGCGGGGAAAGGGGGAAGGGGTTGGGGAAAGTATAGGGACCTTAGGGAAGGCGGTGGTCGTGTCCAGAAGAGACCCTGGGAATCTCAGAGTAGCTTCTTCTTCCGCCAGAGAAGCTCCCGTAGTGTAGGACACCGCGTCCCTTTCTATTGTTTCTGCTTTTCGCTCGCGTCCTGTCCCGTCTCTTTGTCCCCTCGCAGCTTTCTATAGTATCATTTTTCGTACCTTGCCCACTTTCTGGTAGCTATACGGCTGTGGCGAGGCTCGCGAAGAAATGTGCTGGCGCGCGTAAAACTTTTTTTTTTTTTACGGCGGGGAGTCCTGGGGACAACACTTGACTCGCAGTCTTCGTGCCGCCTGCACGTCTCTCGATGATGCTGCTTCTCGCTACCTTTTGCTTCGGGATCTTTTTGTTTGGGTTTATCGTCTGGGAATTTCGGTTTCCCGTTCGATTCCGGTGTCAGGCGTCTTTTTTTCTTTTTTCTTTTTTTTTTTTTTTGGCGACGCGGTATGGGTGACACATACCTCGCGTGCGGGGCCGATATGGATCGAACGTATACTTCAAAAGAACCTATAAGTAAGTGTACCGCGGGCTGCGAAACCGTTGGGTCACTATTGGCAACGTGCGCGAACAAATAGCGTCGCTGTGGTCGGCCTGCCACGATTGGCTGATTGATGACTACGACATCGGCAAAGTATTTCTCATCGACAGAAATAAGAGGAATGAAAGAAATTTAATTTTGACGGTGTTGGCAGCGTTGATTTGAGGGCGCAATAATTGCAAGCTTCCACTATGCTCATTACAAACACCATCGAGCTTATTGTTCGCGAGGTAATGACGTCACGAGAGGGAACCATAGGAGAGCGCCACAAGTACAGTCGGGGACAAAAGTCCCCAGGACGTGCGAGCTGCGGCTGAAACGCATTGCACTGCCATCTGCCGGCGGGTCGCCTGGTTTCGAGACCACACAAAAGCGCATGCGCGTCCTACTCTGCCGGCAAACATGTGTGTTTTCCCGCTGTTCTGCGGCACAGCGCCTAACTCGGAATCGGGCGCGTGGTACCGCCTCGGAGATAGAACTGGCGGCTGACGAGCGTCTGCTACTCCTTCCGAAGCTCGAGATACCGCCTGGGGCATTGCGCCGCAATTCGCAGTGTCAGCGCACCTTGCTTTATAACCAGTTCAGCTTATCGCTCAGTTGAGCTGCCGTGACTTCTTGCTTTATAGGTGCCATGTCAGTAAGCACTATCTCCGAGGCGGTACCACGCGCCCGATTCCGAGTTAGGCGCCGTGCCGCAAAACAGCGGGAAAGTGCACATGTTGGCAGGCACAGTAGGACGCGCATGCGCTTTTCTGTGATCTCGAAACCAGGCGACCCGCCGGCAGATGGCAGAGCAATGCGTTTCAGTCGCAGTCGTGTCCTGAGACTTTTGTCCCGGCTGTACATCCCCAATGCGACCGAGAATTCGTACGGCAGGGCGTGCCTTTTTAACGCCCGCGGCCTCCATCATCGTGTGATCCGTTGCCTTCCGGTGTGCTTTGACTGCGCACGCGCGCTCGGGGTACACGAGACGCGGAAGCATTGTCGAAGGCAGGAAGCTCGCGCTGGAGGAGGGATAACTGAGGCGCCTTCCCGCATTTCTCACTTCTCACTGGCACTAGGAAACAGTGGCTAGACGATGCGCTTGCTTAGTGATGATATCGTAGGAAAGGAACTAGGGTGTATCAAAGCACCAAATAATGCCCCCAAAAAACTTACAAGGACCATAGACTTCTATATACTGACAAAGCCTGGCAGATCGCCACGAGAAGGGGCCGCCGAAATGCAAAAGGTGGAGCAGCACACAACGGACGAGAGAAGCGCCACGTGACTGGCACCCGCTGCGGCGAGATCGCCGAAACACACTTCTCCTGAGCGAGCAAGTGTGTTTCGGCTCCTCGCCGCTGCAAGAGCTGTTCGCTGGCGCCCAGGTTTCCCGAGAAATAGCTCTTTGATCCTCTGTGCTACCAGTTCCTCGCGCTCCAATTCTGCGACCGGGCACTCTATGGCTCCGTCGTCGAACTGCCGGACTTTGTGAGTATAGGGGAGGCTATGCCAGGACACAAAAGTAGCTATGTACACGCGTCACTTGGCTGTCACGGAGAAGCACACAGTGCAGGTAGTCAGTCATTCGAAAACAAATGCTAATATTTCACGCAATTCCAAAACTCCAAACCCGGTTTGGAAACACCTTGTGGAATTGCTATTCCCGAGTTGAACAATAATATTTAATCAAAATATACGAGTACTAAGAAACATTTCGTGTTTATTTTAGAATCGTCTAGCTAGCACTGGACAGGCCACAATCATGGAATAAGCACCCGCGTTTATTGGTTAATTCTAGGAGCCATAGGCGTAGACTTGGGGGGCCATCGGGCTCGTGCCCCCCATAAATCCGGAAAGGGTTCTGCCCCGCTCCCCCACCCCCAGCGGCTTGGGCCATGATTCTTACCGAGACGCTGTTTACAGTGCTATGAACGAGCTTCTAGTAGTGGCATGTGGACAAAATAACGCCCATGTTGCCTTTATTGACAAAGTACGGGAGAAATGGAATCCCAGCGTGCTTTCGTTGGCTTCAATCTGCAGTTGGCGAAAAATAACGCGCAGCACCCCCCCCCCCTGGATAACTCCCGAGCCTCGCCCCCCCCCCCCCCCCCCCCGGGAAAATGAAAAGTCTACGCCGCTGCTACGAGCAATTTATTGCGGACGTCAGATGCTGTGCTTCAGTGTGCACTTCTTATTATCTAAATCGGCATTCGTAAATCATAACTCACTGTTTCATCTACTCGTATCTGCTGCTTATCTTTCTCTTCCTACCTATACACCTTTTCCACGAGGGTGCAGTGCCACCTTGAATGTCTGGTATGCGGTAAAACATAGTTTTGATCTTGACTCCACTGGATGTTTACGAAGAATGCGTGATTGTCACACATTCTTGTTTCGCCTCACTGATATTTACTGCATATTCTAGGTTGAAATGTCTTATAATTTTTTCGTCCCACACACCGGATACGGAACCCACGTGACTGAGAACGACAGGAAACAGAAACCGTCTATGCAGCCGCCTCGGTTGGCAACGAGGTAGAGCGCCGGCCCGGATCCCCAGGTAGCGGGTTCGAATCCCGGCCGAGGTCCCCGCAATCTGACGGAGGCTGATCACGGACAAGGCGCTGTAACCAAGCTTCGGTTGCAAGTCGAAAGATCCCCAGGTAGTCGAAATTAATCTTCGGTCTTCCGCTGGGGCGTGCCAGATGCCCGTCGGTGGTTTGCGCATGCAAAAACCCCAAATTTGACTTTGTCTCCTACCTATTTTTCATTTCTGGCCACGACTGTTGTGGTTCCGATTCATCCGTCGTTCATGCGGTTGATGCAATCGCACATTTTCGATTCAAAGTTACCCACACGAGCGATAAAATTTACCGTGCCGAGTTGGATACCTACATTGAGCGCACTTATATCCTAGTACTTAGCTTCGATAAAAAAACTTCAATTTTCTAAATATGTATAATAGGCTGCCGATGGCTCCGCAAGCGCAAAATTCAGCCCCCAAAAATTCACTCAACCTGCTTCCGCTATATGCCTCCTAATCGGCGCTCGACTCCGTGAGGGCAGAATAGCCAGGAAAGGTGCACAAGCTTAAGCCGAGCCACCGTACTTAACTTGAGTTTCAGGGAACCCAGTCCACAATTAAAGTCGCTATTAATCTCTCCCAAATTAAAGCGTCATCCCAGCAAAGTCGCCGTGACCTCCCTTTTTGTTTTGGCTTCTTTCTCTAGTTAATCGGCAGGACCATTATGCACCGTAATTATCCCGTTTATACATATATTCTTCCCTTTTAATATGAACCGGTAGCCTCGTGCCGTTGCTGCTCAAATCGCGAATCTGGGCGCCCAGTAGCGTAACCTCAAACCTCATAAGAAGAAGAAACAAAACAGAAACACTCTAGGTCGCTATAACACGGACCGCGAAGCTAGCAAGACGCCGCCTCAGCCAACCCGGCGGTCGGACGCTTGTCACGTGACTCCGTGCTCTCGACGCGTCGCTCCGCCCCAACGGGAAGGTCACGTGAGGAGCTCAGGGAGCTCCGGATTGGCTACGGCGATGGCTCCCAACGTCCGCCGCGGTCCGTTTCACAGGCAGAAACCAGGTTAGAGCGCGGACGGGGATGCGGGAACCGGGACACCGGATCCGCCACGCGCTCGCTCGTGTAGGTGGTCCTGTTTCGCCTGCGAACCGACGCCGCAGCGAGCTGACGAAGAGATAGCGTCGAGAGGTCGTCCCTTCGCCTCTAACGAGAGACGCCCTATCAACGTCGCCCCCGGAGGCGGGAAGGAGACGCGCGGGCCCCTTCAGGCAACAAATAGCCACGCGCGCGCTCGTGTGCGTGCGACGGACGACATCGACTGCCGCGCCCTCGCATAATAACGAGCGAGCAGTGGCCCCGCTGAACGAGCAAACGTAGCCCTCACGCACGCTCCTCAGACTTACCGCTGCACGGGGAGAAACTCGTGGAGAGAGGAGAGACGAGAACGCGGCGGTGACATCAGAGCGTCGAGCTTGACGTCACCGCTGACGGTGGCGGTTAGCCGCAGGCCCGGTGCGTGCGCAGATACTTCGCTTCGGGCGAATCTGGCTTCTGCGCACGCGCAGTGCCCACACCCGGTGCGGGCAGACGCGAGCTCGTTTGCGAACGAGTGTGCTGGATCGACAGCGGGTGGACGGAAAGTCCAGCTGCACTTTGTCTTTGCCCCCTGTTGGAGAGCGTTTGATCTCCGGACACCGGCTTTCTCGAACGCGAGACACTGCGCGTGGAGCAAACGGCGGCTCTTGTTCGCCCTCGTTAGGGGGAGACACTGTGTAGAGACGACGCCTAGCCTACCCCTCACGTCTATCCCCAAAACTCATTCCACTCGGAGCTCGGACGCTCTGTTCCTCCCCATCGGCGCCTCTCATTTTCTCCTCTCCCTCACGTTTCCTCCGTATGCGGAGAGCAAGCACTCTCTGCTTTTGTAGGGGCTTGTGGTGACGTCAGAACGCTTGGGCTCTCGCTTGGTTTCGATTGGAAGGATACTGAGCAGACCTCGGGGCAGCTAGCACTGATGTCTCATCTCACTCATCCTTTTTCTCGATCAAAGCCAATCACACCTTGGCGCTGTTCCGACGTCACCGGTCGAACCCGCGCAAGATAGCGGACGAACTTGCTCTCCGCATAGGTTTCAACAAGCTAGCAGCCGCGACCGCGATTCAGTCAGGCTGGAAATATGAAACCCACCCTGCAGCCGATTGGCCAGCCTCTTCGCACGTACCCAATATTCCGTGGAGAGTACATTTATGTTGCATTTTTCTGTAATGGACCTTTTCACATACCGACGTATGCAAACTAAAATAAGACCTACCTCATAGCGCTACCAGTCGATAATGGGAGCTACGCTACCAGTTTCTTCGTTCCGAGCAGCCGTCTAACGCCGTCCAGTGGGGCATCCGTGGCGTCCACTTCAACGTCGTTATTCTTTCCGTCCGCTTTTTCAGCGTAACACACTTATATGTAGCTGCAATTACGTTTTTACCGCTGATCTAAGCCTTGAATTTCTCGATTTTTGTGCACACTTCCGCCGTGCAGGGCTCGCGTGCGCAGAACGCTTCGGAAAAGGTCCATTGTAATTTAGCCATAGCACAAAAAATATGCAAATTTGTTTTAAAAAAATACAACACCTTTCTCATAGTCACTACGTTGCCTAAGGTTCGTTTTAGCGCAAACCCTAACCCGTTCAAACTTTCGTTACAGGGTCCCGAGCCGCCGTCTCACCGCTGATGCATCATATAAAAGACAGGCTGCAGACACCGTCTGGAGTCTGCTTCTTCCTTGTAAGACAGTCCTGACCTAGTGCACTAAATAAGCTTACGCTTCAGAGTAACGACGCTTGGCCATATTGTAGCTTAAAATCAAGGCTGCCAGCTATCGGAAGCTTTATCTGAAATCACAAGAAACGATTTTCCGCCGTCCACTAAATGTTTAAAGAGTCCGCGACATGGGCAAAGCGATATTACATGACTCTTCCCAACACCGAATCGAATGCTGAAGAAGTCGCACTTTTGAATCATGACGATCGGCAGTTGCGTCTGCTCTGCATACGCACCAAAATGGTGGCACCCACAACAATTTTCGGGGAACAGAGTGCCGATACTCTAAGCGCAGCTCATTTAGTGGCTCTATCATGTCCCATTGGTAATAGAAAACTCTTCGAAGCATACATATCTATAAAGAAAACATGATTCAAACATGCTCGAGGTATGCCATCAGATAATATTGTCGTCAATGCCCACATCGAAGACCGTGTCTTTTGTGCGTTGTTTATACGAGCAGTGTAACTACGGATTTAAGTGTTTATATATCACTCATGGTTAAATAGAATGGTTTTAAATGGGGCGAAAAGGACGAGGAATCAGAGCGCATACTCATCAAGCAATGGTATATAGCCTGGATTAGAAATTAAGTTCTCCAAAGTTGTGGGTCCACAAAAAAAACAAACACATGAATATCCGGACTTTAATATACTTTACACACGTGTAAACAGCTCAATACACGTGAACACTGTCAAACAGGGCCATCTCCTTAGGCTGAAGTAAACAAAAACTCTACTAATAATTTAAAAGAAAATGTTTTGAGACAGAATGTTACACTCCTAGGAGCGATAAACGCACTTCGTGTTTTCTGAAACCGTTGCTGAACTGATACCCTTGATATCCGATGTCAGTAAAAAGAACTGCTCGTTCAGAGACAGGTCTGTTGTGGTTCTTGCTGTTTTGTTTGATGAACAGCTGATAGCGTTAAAGCGACAAAAAAATGAAACTTGCTACAACTGTGAATTTCCAGAATCGTTCGAAGAAGTCTTCGCGTATCGCGGCTTGAAATATGTGGAACAAGAAAATTGAGAAGTTCCGTGTTTATAATTTACAGTACAGCCATAGCGACAGCTGCGACACGTCACAACGAAGTCGTTGGGCATCGGCGTCGTGTTCATGCACCGTGGTATGCTTTAAGAAAAAGCGTTCGGAACAAAATATAGATTTTACCAATTCGTTTTTAACGGTTCTTGTTCCTTTTTTGCTCCGGAGCGCGAGAAAGCACGTCTCCAAGCACGAGTTCTTGACATTGACAGTGCTACAACGGCAATTTGTTATCGGCTATTGTTTCTTTTTTCTTTTTCAGATAGCGCGTGCAGTGGGCATCGGGTGCTTCAAAAACCCAAAGTAGAGACACTTTCAAGCTTTTGCGCCCCGACTGGTGACCCATGGATGCAAGCACGTGCAACGAGCGCGTGGACGTAGCTTTGTCAAGCTTGCAATAGACCCTTTCCGGAATTCAGTGCCATCTGGTGACTCAAATGGCAGTTTAACTTTTACCGTACTAATGGCGGCAATGAACCTGTGGTCTGCAGTATTTTATGGGGCACCGTCGGTTTCGCAAGTCAACGACAAACAAAAATGTGCGCTTCACTGTTTAGTTCTTTTTCAGTCTCTTTCAGTTTCGATGGTGAAAAAGATGCCACCATTCAGACCGAAGCGCCAACCCACATATACGCCTTGACAAAGTTCGATACATCCAGGGGCTTTGAAGCCTAGTGTGTTCTACTAACAAATTGACTGGGCCCGATAAGAAATGAACGCTTACGCAGCTCTCGCATCCAATTCCTGCGTCACGTCGCGCTAACGTCTAGAATGTATTGACCTTTCCAATGTTTATAAAATCAAAGTCCAGCGTGCGATCTTCACAGCCAAGCACGTGCATGTTCGTAGCTTCGGAAGGCGAGGAAAGCACGCGCCATACGCACGAACAATCATTATGGCACCGGCCACACGCTCTTTTTGGAAAGGCCTATAGGCCTTGAATCATCTGCTTAGGAGCATCTTCAACTTCTTCCTTCATCACTAAACGGAAGGCCGCCATTAGTATAGCACATATGCCATTTTTCAGACGATGATAGTGATCAAAGTGGCCAGACTGAATTCCTGAAAGGGTCTATTGCACTGGCTTGCCGGCGCGAGCGAAGACATAGCGGCGGCCAGTGGCTTTGCTTGGAATCGTCTATATAGAGCGGGTTCTTTACTCTGTGTCGCAGCTCAGTGTTAGCGCCTCTGATTTGCACAAAGCGGACCCAGGTTCGACTACATCGGGTGGCGGGCGATCTTTCTCAAGGATTTTGAAACATCGACGACGTACTCCCGACATCGCAAACTACAACATCAACAACATCAACGACTACAACAGCGGACGTCATCTTCACTCCCATAACAGCTATCGTATTAAAACTGGGGCTGCAGAGTTCAAAGATCCAGGGCTCGATCTTCCACCGATGCCTGCTTTGATCTGGATGAGCGTTGTGCCGGAGTACAGTCGTGTTTTCTACTGCGCGCTTTATTTTCAAGACCCTGTGCGGTGCGTACAGCAGGAGCAAAATTTCTGTTCTACAGCGGACACACGCGAAACCCACTGGGGCTGACTACTTTCCCCTGTCTAAACAAGCAAACAACAGGAACGATTTACGTACATCCATCCGATGAATGTTTGCTATTTGTCGCTTAGTTAGTTTAACATATACACACACTAAGACATCTGGAGGGACTACTTTTCTGCAAAACGCTCGTGAGAATCAGTCACTGCAATTAATGGAGGGAGCTCAGCCAATGACCAGACTGGAAATAAATTCGACCAAGAAGAAACCAGTCTCTGCTGTGGCACCAAACACGATGTTTTATAGAGTTCCTGTGTGAGCTCCCGTGTGAATAGGTCGTGGTGGTGTGGGCACCAGGACACACAGGGGTTGCCGGTAATGAGTTGGCTCATACGCTTTTGGGGCTTATCTGAAAGTTAAAATGTGATGTGGGTAAGGTGCGCGTTCATCCATCTTGAAATTAAAAATTGTGTGGGAGAGTAACTCTTCACGCGTGAAGGAGCTGTGCTCCAAAGAATGCGGCTGGTGGTTTGCGTTCGTTCCTTTCCGTTTTCATTTTGGCGACCACATCGCACTTGATTATAAACTTGCAGGAAATATTACGTTGAGGTATTTAGAAATTGCGCCAGGCGACACGGTACTCAAAGAAACTTTAAAGTATACCTTTTCTTGACGAATACACTTTCATAAACAAGCACGCGCCTGTGCATCGTTTTGGGCTCTGCCGATACAAATTAATTATCACAACATATTTATTGCAGTATGCACACTAATTTCGCCTGCAGGCGACAAATGTCTAAGTTGTGATTGCCGGTGTACATTGAATGCTAGCTAATTAGAGGATTAGAGTTTATAACTGATGGTTAATTGGATATCTGAAAGCGTGTTAATGATAATTCCCCCAGAAAAAAAAATGTCAAGTGCCGGAAATCCACTATTAAAGCAAAGACTCTGGTTGCCTGGATTATTCTTCTAAACAAATCGGCGGAATTACGAAGGATTAGAAACAAGCGTACCGCCAACCTGAAGAAAAGAGTATAGTCATGTTGCGAAGGCAACGCTTCAAACAGGAGATATCGTTACGGCACACAGCATCAAAACGTTCGATCACGAGGATGCACCCGCGACCTGGCACACACACGCACCAACGGACCGGCTAATGGCTAGTGGCTATAGTGAGCGGCTAGCGGCTAAACGGACCTGCGGAGCGGCCGTGGATGAGGCTTTCCTGTACAGCGCTGGCTTTTTGTTAGACCTATGACTGAAGTTAGCGAATAGCGGCGCTGCGGCGTGGGGAAAACAGACGCGCAAATCTGGATTTCCTATGGGGAGCCATTCTAGGAACTCTACAGCCGGGGTCACACTGCTTATACATCATACAAAGAGAAAAAATCACTTTATTTTGGGTCAAATAAAGACCCTAAAGGAGCTCCTCCGCTAAGTGAACCAGAGCGAGCTGATCGACATGATCCGCCGAGGTCAGCTACACCCGGCAGTGTGGAGGAGGGGGTTCGGGTAGTGAGGAGATCGGGTGACTGTGGGGCAAGCGGACTGGAAATGCTCCAGGTTCGCGTAGGGGCAGGGCAAATGGGGCATGAAGGATTTGATCTGAAACAATATAGAAACAATATAGAAAGTGTCGGGAGGGGGTGATAAGTGTGTTAAGCCGAATGGCCATCAGGTGTGTGTGTTTGTGAGGTTGTGAGCATGTGGTACCTGTGGGTGTGGTCTAGGCACTGTCTGCATTGAGTGTTGGAGTTGTGCGTAGTGTTGTCTCAGGGCCCACTTGTAAAAATGTGCCTCCTCCGCCGTGGGCGGAAAAGGCCATGGGATTACCGGCACTTGAATAGAGACTCTCGCAGGCAAGTTGATGAGAAACTCATTACAGGCAATCCCTGTGTAGCCTTTGCCCACACCACCACGACCGAGGCAGGGGAAAGTTGTGAAAGGGCGGAGGAGAGGTCGTCGCGCAAATCCTCGGGAAGGCGGCACGTGCGAATTGCCCGAATCGCTTCTATGGAATCAGTGCAAATGCGGTACCGAGGAGAGGACGGAAGGGAGGTACATTCTTGAGTCGTATGCAATATAGCAACAATTCAAGAGTGAGCTGAGAAGTTGAGTAGCAGTAGGGGCCAGTGGTGGATGTAATGGGAGGGGTACGCGGCGCCTCACGGTGACACAGGCTGTGGCGCCGAGAGGAGGGGAATGGGAAGCGTCCACGTAGCATGTGCTAGTATCAGGTGGGATATAGGGTCGTGGTGCAACGCCCTGGCTTGACGGTGTCCAGCATGCAGGACCGGGGTAATGTGAGCAGATAGTGAGGCGCCTCGAAGGTGGCTGGAAATATGTTTTTAGGGGTGTTTAAGGGGAAATTATAAGGTCGCATGTCAGCTTGTTGCAGGAGGCAGTGGCCCTGTGTAGAGCCAGACAGACGACCCAGTTGACGGACCCTGCGAAGTCTGAGGAGAGTAGGAAGAGGGAGAATGAGTCTTGAAGCGTAGAGTTTCTTTGTGGATCCGTGAATAGGGAGGCGCAAAGCAGCTTTATAAAGTGTATTAAGGGGTGACTGTATTCTAATGTTTGGAGGTGGCCTAGTCGGTGGTGCATTGTAAACATATAATTAAAACAGCACAAACGAACACAAGGAGAAGTATACATATAATGAAAACAGCGTTGTGTCTGTGTCCCTTCTTCTACTTGTCCTTGTGTTCGTTTGCGCTGTTTTAATTATATGTTTACAGTGACTGTATACGTTTCGTCTGTGTTTGTGTAAGCACAGAGTAAGTAAGAGTGTAGAGGATCTTGTTTAGAGCGAAAGCTGTGACTAACTGGCCGGCTTTGCATTCGTCGACCCCAACTTGTCTCCGATCCACTCGGCGGACCAGATGTGTTACCTGGTGGCAGGTGTTAATGGTTGTCTGTATCGCCTTGGTAACGTATGGTCTTGGGGAGGAAAACCAAGGACCCGACAAAAGAGGCTGCAAGGGTTAGGGCGTTGTCTATGTGTAGTGAGATAAGCGAGTTAACTGACCGCTGGTGCTGGGAGTGGAAGAGGAGCAGCAGCTCCGAATCCTCGGGAGCATCTTGGAGGCCTGAACGGGAGAGGAACTGTGCGATAAGATCAAGACCGGTTTGGAGGGTGGATTCTACTTCCCCCGACGACCCGTGGGTACACCAGACGGTGACGTTGTCCGCGTAAAAGAGGGAGTGAAGGTGTTGGATCCTAGACAGGGTTCGCGCGAGTGGAGCCATACCGAGGTTTAAAAGTGGTAGGGAGAGTACGGCACCTTGGCGGATGCCGCGAGCGAGGGTGATAGAAGAGTAAAGGCTGTCGCCAAGCCGAAATTGGGCCCATCGAGAAGGGGGAAATCGAGATATATGAGTCCAGATGGAAACCACAGCCCGTTTCGTGGAGGGGGGCGAGAATTGCGTCGTGTACCAGGGTATCGAAGGCTTTGCGGACGTCAACTCTGACGAGTGCATGAACCTGACTGGCTATAAAAGATAGGAATGTTTTTTGCAGTAGAAGAAAAAGATCCTGGGTGGACATATGAGGGCGGTTTAAATTGGGTTGAGAAAGAGGAAATTAATCTTATTGAAAAGATCCTTCACACGCACATGCGCCATACGTTAAATGGTATTTCCAACACAAGAGGTAAGGGAGATCGGTCTGAAATTTTCAAGAGTAGCTGAATTGCCAGGTTTCGGAATGAGGGAGACGATGGACGAAGTCCATTCCGTTGGGAGGGTTTCAGCTTAATAGGAAGAATTAATTTGGGAGACGAGAAATTCTCTATCATTGTCGGGGAGATTTTCGGGCATAGAGAAGATGATCTGATCCGCGCCTGGGCTTGTTTCGGCTTTATTCTGGCCCAGAGCGAGGTCCGGTTTGGTGAGTATAAAGGATTGATCTAGATCTAGATTCGGGGTTCTGAGTACTAGGGGTAGAGGGGAAAAATAGAAGGTATGTACAGTTCGGTGACGGGTTCTAAAGAGAGGCGGGATAATACAGGAATATATGTTTTTGGAGGGTGGGAGGTGGGACAGGTTGTGTGCCAAGAAGTGGAAGGAGTAGATACCAAGGTGATTTGGTGTGCGAGGTGACATTTACTGAGTCGCAGATGCCATTCCAGTTCGTAGTGGCGAGTGTAGTGCAGTGGGTGAAAATATCAGTGTCTAGGCCCCTAGGTAAAGAGGTAAAGAAAAAGCCTGTCGAAGTGGTGAATTTCGTGGCTGGGTGCGAATGCGGGTGAGTAAGCGTTTTCGGCGATTGAACAGCTTCATAAGGTGGGGGTTGGGTTGATCTGTCGGGATATCCGCACGCATGTAAGTGATAGCCTTGGATCGCGCTTGTCGGAGCGATCTTGTCCAGGAAGCGTAATCAACGCACGACTCTGCGCTCCGAACCCGGCGAAAACGGTCCCAGTTTGGTTTTGTGGTGATACGCTTTCAGGGCTTAAATGTAAGTGAAAGTGTGGCTTGGATAAGGTGATGGTCTGATATTAGGGTGTCAGGCAAGACTTTCCAAGTGCCCGGGGAAGACTTGCCAAGTGTCGAGGGAATGAGGACCTGAGGACCAGTGTGGAACGTCAGGTCTGGTGTTCTGTGTCGTTGTGTGGCGTGTCCATCTCATGGGGCCAGTCCGGAGTATTGATAAGGGAGTATGTCTGTTGCATGTTGAGTGTGTGCAGAAGCCGCCCTGGACGGAGTGTGGTTAGGTATCCCCACATAGTATGCGGCGCATTGAAGTCCCCGCCAAGAATGATATCGTTGGGATGGGTTGTGCCGAGATACCTAAAGAGTGGAGAAAAAGGTGAAGATGATCTTGAAGGGTTATAGATATGAACTAAAATGAGAGGTAAAGAAAAAGGGGGGGGGTTATGGATAGTAGTGTAGCGTCTTAGGTTGTTTTTAAGCCTACTCGCAAGTTAAAATGGTTTGGAACGGTTGGTAAGAACACTGACGTTTTATTTTTTAATTGGTTGTTACATGGCCAAATTTAGAATAATGATGAAGACGCGATGTCGGCGTCTGTCCCGGCCACTGGACCCAAGTCGTCTCGCTGAGTCGTTTCGCGCCGTATTCCTTTGCACCCTCGTGCCGAGGGGTACTTCGCGGTGGCGAGTGTGGTGCAATGGCGAGGCAATACGGCAGCCAGACGAAAGAGCAGTATCCACACTGCGATGGTGAGTTGAGCCACGTTAGCCAATGAATTTTGCGCGGAACTGATGTAAGCGTGCGGCAATTTCCGCGAAGACGCAGCACCTGAGTCGAGTAAGGTAGTCCGAAGTTCTCAGGAGGTGACCGAGTCGAGCGGAGAAATGTTCTCTCGGGAGCCGCTGTGTGTCGGTGCGTACGTGACCACTGTACATAAGGAACGAATGTCTGGAACGTCTTCAGTGACATATGCAATATCTCGGCGAACGTAGATGAAGGAGAGCGGCATGACAGCGTCGGCATATAGACAGTGGTATACCGGTATGTTTTTGACATGTCGTGCTTCTTGGAGAAGAAGAAAGTGTGGGAGTGTGTTGTGTTAGTAGCCATTGATGTAACGAGGTATGATTTGTGGTGGGGCTACGGCAGTTTCATTGTAGCAGTGTGGTTGCCATGGTCCTAGTTAGGAATGAGGCTTGGGAGAGATGAGGAGGGTAGCCGGCCGAAGTTTTGGAGATTTGTCGTCTAAGACTGCAGGGGCTTTTTGGCTGCGCTTAATGGATTGGGTTTGCTCGTCCATGGGGTTAGGGGTGTCGGTGAGAATCTTGGGGAATGTATGTGTAAGGCTGTTGAGTGATCCTGTGAGTATGGTGAATAGTTCCTCGAGATGGGCCATGTGTTTGTCTTGGGAGTCAAGTCGACTTTATATTGCTTGTTGGGCTTCAATAACTATGGTCTGTGCGTCGACGTACTTGACCAGCTCTTCCACAGCACTGTCAAGTCGATCAACACGTTGGGAGAGGGCGGGAGGGGATGGGGCGGGCGCGGCGGGTGGCGGCTGGCTCACCTGTGTCGTGTCGATATCTGGCTGCAGAAAAGCTGGGGAAGATGAGGTTGATGATGTTGTGGTCGATGGCGTGTTAGGCAGCGTGCAGTCCCGCAGGTTGTTGGTGAGCCGGGGCTCGCTGATCGCCCCAACTATCTACGGAGAACAGTGTGAAGAAGGTTGGGATTGGGCGGGGGGCCGGCCCTGTCGGGGGTACCAGACGGGTTAGGAGCGGTGGTGATACCGTGGAGCGGGCCATCTGTCGTCGGCGTCGGAGGCGCTGACGGAGAGCTGCTCCAGCAGAGGCACCATCGTATTTTTTCCGGATGTGGCAAATTTAGGCAAATGTGGAGTGGTGACCCTGGCAGTGTTGACACCAGGGTGTGCAGGGATGAGGTTCGTCCGGGTGAGTCAGGGTGGTAGAACACGTGAGGCAGCATCTCTGGTTGCTTGGGCAGGTCAGCGTACGGTGCCCGTACTCGAGACAGCTGCTGCAATGCTTGGCTCGAGGTTTGTAAAGACGGCAGTGAAATTCGAGGCTGTGGTAGTATACTGTGTAAGGACATGTGTCATGATGGAGGTGATGAGAGCTGAATCTGTTGTGCCCATTCACCTTGCGTGATGGATGTCAGCTTAATAAGACTCCAGATCGTTGATGATCTCGTTGGGGGCGGCTCCCGGGGCTATTCCATGTATAACTACCCGGCAGGAGTTAGTGGGTGCGGTTAGGTAGGAGTTAACGGGGAGGGAAGTGTTATGTAAGGTGACGCTGGTTATGCGAAGTAGCCGGTTGACGATCAATTCGTGATGGGTGCCGAGGACGGCGAGACGTTTATTATGACGGAGGTGAAGCGACACGTCGGCACATGTATGAGGAGGGAGCTGCGCGGCTTGCAAGAATGCCGGAAAAATGTCAAGAGGCTGCGCAGCTGCGCCAGCAGGAAGGATTGGGAGATGCACTATAACTATGTGAAGTTCGGGGTTGGAGTGGGCCGCAAGACGAGGTTTGTGGTGTTTTTCAGGGGCGATTCATTTCCCCACCTAGGTCGTCTACCTCTAGGGCGATTTCCATGTCCTGGATCCGAATAGACGCAAACATATTGTCGAACTGCGAAGCAGCGGTGTCGGCTGTATCCATATCGGCTCCGCACTGGCCGTCGCAGTACCAGGCCTAGCTTGCCGTGTCTGCGTCAAATGTTTAAACGGCCTGGAATTGGCGAAACAAAGGAGATGCGGGCAAAAAATGGTACTAGGAGAGAGCTATGCACTCGCCGAAAATGATGCAGCGAAGGACTCAGGTGCAGGATAAAGATTTCTGGAGGATCCGGATCGAATTTTCTATACAAAAAGCGGTCTGCAAAAACGAGTCCCTAAAATACCAGTGGTTCGGATGCCGCATGTCCAAGTTTCTCCTCGAACTCATGGCAATGCGGCATTTGAAGCACGGATTTCGTGGGGACTCATGTTCGAATCTGTTTGGAGACGCTTTTGTATGATGCATAAGCAGTGTGACCCCGGCTTGACGGTTCTCTATGCTAGGTGCCACGGCGCGGACTGTTTTTCTTATATATAGACACTCTGGTGCAGACACTTTTTGAGCTTTGTTTCTTACTTGTAGGACGGTTTTATCGTCACATTGTTTATATAATAACTGTCTTCACACATGTCCGAATCATATATAATAACGGAACAAACACACTTTGAACATGATTGAGGCGTGTCGCAAAGGATTTCGTTATCTTGTCTGTAGCACGCTGTCCTGTATGAACAGGGTGACTGCTTTAGAGTCTACACACAGGCACGTAGCCAGGAAGGGAGGGGGCCCATGGGCCCGCCCCCCCCCCCCCCCCCGAAATCTGCCATTTTGCTGGGGCCTCCTCTCCAACCTCCCCCTCATACAGCATTTTGTCATGGGCGCCCCCCCCCCCTCCCCCCGAAACAAAATCCTGGCTACGTGCCTGTCTACACATTTCACGTTTGTAATATCTTCCTTCGATATTTCTCAGTCAGAGTTGAGAGAGGATTGATTTGCAAGGTGAGAATAGTCGAGAGATTAGGATGGAGAGAGAGAGCGAGAGGGTAGAGACGAGAGCAAGTGAAACAGAGATTGAGAAAAAGAAAAGCGAGAAAGAGTCGGTACTTTTGACGCGTGCCAGCCGTTGAATCGAAACGCGAGAAATTCTGAAAGGGAACAAAAAAAAAAAAATGAAAAGTCCGCTAATGAAGGCGGCGCGAGGGAAAGAGCCAATCGATTCGTTCGAGTGGCTGCAGATTCGTGCGTCTGCAAGAAGAGATTGGCTAATTAAGCGAACCTGGGGGTCTCGTTTTCTGGCACCGCGCGTCACGCTTTGGCGGTCACCCGTGATGGGTCGCTCTTTGATTGCGCCCTTCCCGGTGGAACATTGGGCCCCGCGACTTGTTCCCGTCTGCTTTTGGAGGACACGTACGCGTGTACGGTGCGATGCGGGCCGCAGTTGGCGCGAACACGAAATCTACCTTCGTCAGCGTGCTACGCTGGGCGCAAGTCTCGTCTGCTTCTCTTTGCGGGGGTTGCGGTGACGTCAGAGCGCCGATCTCTGATTGGCTCCGATTGGAAAGGGATAGTGGGTAGACCTTAAGGCTGGTAGCATTGAGGTCTACCCACTATCCTTCAATCTGAGCCAATCAGAGCTCGGCGAAATTTGCGCCTCCGCAGACGCATTCGCTATAGCATCTAGAAGAAGAAACAAGATATGTCCCATTGGCCTTTACTAAATAAAGGCAGTGGATTATATTTAACAAAAAGAAACATTTATGCGTCAGATTTGGTGCTCTGCATGCATCGATTGAATTGGTGTAAAACAAAGCTCGCAAGCACCGATTCGAAGCGAACTTTAATCGTTTATATTTTACACGGCAATGAGCAGGAAAACTTCCCACGTCAATGAAATTAAGTTATATTCGATGACAGAGTTCAGGGGAGTGCTGAAGCGTATTAGCCCCGTGCGCGACCGAAAGCGTCGCTGTGGTCGGCCTTCCACGATTGGCCGAACGCTGACTATGACGTCGGAAAGGGGATTTATCATCGACGGAATAAGAGGAATGAAAGAACTTCAATTTTGACGGTGTTGGCAGTGTTTCTTTGAGAGCGCAACGATTTCAAGCTTCCACCATGCTATTTACAAACACCATCGAACTTGTTGTTCGCAAGGTAATGACGTCACAAGGGGGAACCATAGGAGGGCGCCACCAAAACATCTCGCCGCTAATTGCGAGTTTTCAGTTGACGATGAAAGGTTTCTGATCGAAGTTTCCCGTGGCTGTTCAATAAGAACTATGTGTTTCTGCCGAACTTTACACAATGATAAATGAACAAAACAGTCCCAATAAGTGTAGTATCGGCGGTGATGATCCCTAGCAGCAGCCGACGGAAACTACCATGGCGACACACTAGGCACTCGTACAGACCAGCAAGTGCTGGGTGATGCATTCCGATGTCCGTGAACATTCCACGACAATGGCTCAAGTTTGCCGTCATATTCAACTGTTTGTTGCGAAATCGCTGCTGGATTCATGCAGCAGAATACGATTGGAACACTTCATTACTTTTAGGACGTACGATGGGTGTTCAATAGGTTTTGCCTTCTAGACTTTAACATTATTTTTATTCAGTGATCGAATCGAAATATCTTCTATTCAAATGAATGTTTGGAATCTCCTGTTTCCGGGGAGCACACCACTTTTCGATTTACTACCCGCCCGCGGCGATCCACTTCACCCCTTTGCATGCCGTGGCAGGAGATTGAGAGCGGCTGTTGATGTCACCAACGGCGCACTGGATTGGCGACCACTTCGTCACACGCGAACCGCATATCCTCCAGATGTTCCTTCATCTCGCGAGGTCCGGGTTGTAAGACGGGCGGGGCAAAATATATCTTGGGATTGCGCCTCTTCCAGCGCGGCGCTGTCTCGTCAGCAGCCGCCCTCATTTTGCTACGGCTCGCGCAGACTAGTGAATAGGGGACGGAAGGACATCGTCGCTGGTGGCGACTAGAGTCACTAAATAAGCTACGCTTTCAGAGTACCACATTCCTTTTCTTAGGTATTTTGCCGACAATGCGTACGCTCTATTCAACAATATTTTGGTTCGCTGCGGCATCATTGGACAGCGGCCGTCACATGAGTCGCTATCATCATCATCGCGTTCTTTCAACGCCACCATCTTGGGTCCAGCGATCCGCTGCCTGCTGCTGTTTTACTGTTTACGGCGCGCGCACGCTGAATTCCGTCGCTCAGCATGCATTTTTTCTTCTTACGTCGAGATACGAACAACGCGACATTGATTCGCTGCCACAGCTGAGGCTACGGCAGCTTGCGCAGGCGACGGCTACAGCTGGGCTTGGCTCAGCAACAGTCAATCTTCCATCTGCGCGTGGACCCAAGATGGCGGCGCCTGACGCGCTTCAGACCCATAGTTTGGGAGTTTCGGTACTCTGGAAGCGTAGCTTTATTTAGTGACTCTAGTGGGAACCACATTGAAAAGTGATGTGGCCCCTGGGAAAAAAGATATTCCAAACATTAAAACGAAGGTAACATCTTTCACTTCCATCGCTCAGCAAAAAGTTACAGCGCAGAAGGTAAAACTTATCGAACACCCTTCGGATGTCTTTCAAAAATCTATTAAACGATACAACTCTGGTTTCAAATTTCTCAAATGAATGCCTTAACCCTCTGACACTTCTCAAAATCGTAGCACACGTCTTCATTACGAAAGGTCTGAAGTTGCCTTTAATGTTTTTGTCATTTTTAATCGGCTCCACTGCACCAGTCCTCGCGCGTCTGGAGGGCTTACCAGAACGCTACTCGCGCCCGACTAAAATGCGCCTACCGATATCTCCGTCTCATTGGCCCTTAATTAGACCCGTATCCGCATTCCGCTGTGCGTATCTTCGCCCTAATCAGCCACTTTATTGCGCCCGCCCTCTACTCCGCGTTTACCCGTAAGTTGACAGTGCGGTGGGAGCTACGCGCTCGCTTGACCAACCAAACGTCTCCTTTTCATTATCCTACCCCACTCTTTGCGCGTGAGAATGGGTGGGAGCGTGACCACGTGATGAAAGAAAGATGTACGAATGGTCCAGCGAGCACGCATAGCTTCCAGCGTACTGTCAGTTTGGGAGTGAACTTAGTTTAGGTTATGTTTCTTCGTTGTTCTCGTTAACTGTTCATACATAGCGGACTCAGGGAGGTTCGGGTGTGGAGAGGAAAGGAAGGGGGGCGGGGGGGGGGGCGGTTTGACTACGGCCTAAATTGGGTCGTGTCTTGGGGCTTCGTTGGAGGCTGCACGCTGCACACTTCCGGGGGGCAACCGAAGTCGATAAACACCGCTAGGAAGCCTCAACGTAAACGTGGCCGAAAGAATGTGGCTTCCCGTTGGTGGCACACGCACGCACACGCTTCGACGAAGAATTCTACTGTGTTTTCTACATTGGGTCGGGTGGACCTGCGAACGAAAAACCAGTCTCCATTGAGCTATTGTATTATGAGAATACTATTCGTTATTTTCCAATAGAAAACAAACAATTTTGAGAAAGGACATGAAAAAAAAAAAAGGTGTTGAAGCAGCTTTACTAGCCCGAAGCCCCAAAACTTCAACAGGAGCAAAGCGTACTTAAAATAATTTTAAACATCAACAAGTAGCCAACGACAAATACTAATGAAAATATTTATGTAATATACCGAATTATACTCCACACAAAAACACCTAGATTCCTCAACTAAAAGTTGCACGAAGGAGAAAAACTTAAAAGGCGTCGCACAATAAATCACTGACGAGAAGATATAATTTAAAAAAATAATTAACAACGAACGAACGAAAAACAAAAAAGCAAACAGACAAGCAGCAGCCGCTTAAATTTGACTCATCATCTTTCCAGTAATTATCAATTCCCGCGAGCTGCTTACCGTCAAGCCGTGAAGCTTTATATCTGATACACTGAGCTCATTATGTACCAGAGGCTTAAACAGATGCACTGTCCACTAAAGTTAGTGGGCAAAAAAGAATGCACGCTATGCATTTATGTTAAGGATGCGATATTGTCTATTGCTTCTTGACTGTGAAAGCAAAATTTGAAGAAAAAAAGGTGTAGCACCAAGGAGAATGGTAACGTCCAGTGCAGGGGCTGAATTTTCTTCCCTGCTAAAGTTTTCGGGCAGTGCTTCTATCGGAGTCTGCTTTATCCAAAAGCATCAAAAGGGATAGATTCTCTATTCCCAGGATCAAAAACCTTTTAATATTTATATTGACAGGGTTTTTGCTCCTCCCATCATGACATACTGCTGGTCCTCTCACGACCGGAATACTTGTATGGTGTAAGCTTGTTGGGTTGGATGGTTGGTTGATCGGTTTGTTGCTTGCTTGTTTGTACGTCAAGTTGTCATTCGTGTTAATGATTTTATTTGTGTGAAAAACCAGAGAATCAATTTTTTTTTCGAAGGACAGCCATCGCATAACGGGATCGTCATACCAAACGCGTGGGCAATGTAATTCTCATTATTTGCCTTTTTCCGACCCAAACGACGACGATGATACCCATGCGAGGTATAACACATGGCTTTGTGAAACATCGCTCTTTACGAGAATGACTTAAAAAGCATCTTCTCGTATTTTGCCACTTCCGTAGCCTATCACAAATTCTGGAAGTGAGGGCGTTCATCCTATGCGGGCTATAACTAAATTTTGTCGCGAGGATTCTTCGGAGGCAAAATTCACAATATCTACAGCGTAAAAAGCCTCCACAGTAACGTAACCCTATCGTTATAACGATGCGTGTAACGTTACGCTAGTTACGTAACAATACATAATTAATCGTAATGTTTGAGCCCTTATGGTGCAATGATAACGCTCTAGCATTTAACCATTGATAAGTTTAAAGGTAACCAGTTCAAAAAGTCGAAAATAACTAAACCTGTTTCGCCCCCACCCTATAAAAAAAAAAAGAAAAGAAAGAAGGTATATTATTTGTGGCACATTCTTCCCCCCGGGGTCAAGGCGCGAGACAAACTTGACTCGAAAAAGCGTTCAGAAACGAGTAAGATGAGGGTCATCCACAGGATGTCCCTATTGCCGTGTCCACACGCTATGTTTTCGCCTTGTTTTAACAGGAAGTGGCCGGTCGTGGGCGCTTTTCTTTTTCTTTTCTTTTTTTTTTTGGGGGGGGGGGGGCGCCGTATCTACAGTTTTCGTTTCCACGCTCCAAGGAGTCAAGGACCCGTTTATTAAGGGGTACATGGGTGCCTCCGGACACAGATGCGGCGAACATCTGGTGATAGGAATACGGAAGAGAGCGAGTAAGACTGCTATTTGATAAAAGTAAAAAAATAATAATAAAAAGCACAGACTATTCATAGAAAAAACAAAAGAAAAACATCGCGGCACGGCGGATAAGATTTTTTTTTCTTGTCTAGGCATTTTAATTGAATTATAGAGTATGTACGCGAGCCAAGAACCGCAGCCCACCCTGGATATTTAAAAAGAAAGAGTGAAGAAATGAAACTGCACCCTCTCAGCCGTGGGACAACGAGAGTGATCTTGTAAACGGAGCGGTAAAGTTTATAGATAAAATGAACGACTCATGCTTGTGAAAAGTAGCGACCTTCTTAACGGCGACGACTACACACACACAAAAAGCTGGAACCACAAGGGCAAACAGCACGCAAAAAACAAAAAAAACGGGGACAAAGTAAAAGAAGTGCACACAGGACAAGCACACGGGACAGCGACTTGTCCTGTGTGCACTTCTTTTTACTAGGTCCCTGTTTTCCGCGCGCTGTTTGCCCCTTTTGTCATCATGAACCAGCTAGCTCACATCGCCGCCCTAACGTCGGAGCGTCTTGCAACCTACGCGGAGATCAAGTTATATGCTTTTTGCGTAGGAATTCCGGTGACGTCAGGGCGAAGCCGAGCTCTGATTGGCTTTGATTGTGGGTTGGGGGTAGATCTCAAAGCAAGCTCCCTTGAGGTCTACCCACTATCCTTCAATCAGAGCCAATCAGAGCTCGGCGTCGTTCTGACGTCACCACAACCCTGCTTAAAGAAGCAGACGAACTTGCGCTCCATATATTTTAGGCCTAAAAATTTGGGCCGTTGTACAAAAGGCTCCGGCGTTCGCTGAGGACATGGTGGAAGAATTAACTGCGGACGTGCCTCAAGCATTTTCCAAGCAAGTTTTCTTCGTACATGTTCGAACATGTCTCGAGACACTCTTTTGTATGATGCACCAGCAGTGTGACCATCGCGTATTTAGAATGTGTCGGAGCAATCTTCCGACACCCTGATAACGATTTTGGTACCGTTTTACCTTTCTTTCCCTCTCACTTTTTTTTCTTCTGTCTTCCTTCTTCAAGAAAGAGCGTTCGTCCACGCCGCCAGAAAAGTCAAACAAGGATGGACTTGTGCTGGTAGGTGGTGAACCTTTGTGCTGTTTTAACAGTGACGTGTTTATAGTGTTCAAGATGTGTGATTCTTTACAGACGTACTCGTTAGTGAAGTTAAGTAACTGGGTATTGTTACTCATTACCCCGATAAAAAATAGAAACTAAACGCGTTGCTCGTTGCTGCTATTCTAAAGGAACTCGCTACACGAGCTTGCAAGTAACTCGTTGTTTTCTTGTTACCTTTGAACGCGTCGTTTTTATGAAGCCGTAGCCGCTTCCAATGTTGATCCTCGTTACTAATTCCTCTCAGTAATCGAGCTTTCGGTTCCACGTCAAAAGATCCCCAGGTGGTCCAAATTAATCATCAGTCCTCCGCCGGGGCGTGCCAGATGCCCGTCGTTGGTTTGGCACGTAAAACCCCCAAATTTGAATTTTTGAATTCCTCTCCTTTGAACGCGTTCATTCAGGGATGAGCGTTGCGGTGCTGGCCAACCTTGTGCGCATATTTTTATTGTCTATCTAGCGTCTTCTCGGCGTGCGTATGACAGTCGCCAGCTGGGGTGAGAACTGGGTACTTGAGTTGTACACGCTGCTCTACTGAAGTGACTAGACACCGTCAGTCGTTACTTCATCCAAATGTTACTAAAATTCTTTATTCTTTCCTTCATTTAAAACGCAACTAGGTCGATAGTTTGCTACAGAAAAAAGGAAACTATGAACAAGTAATACGTTACTTGTAAAGCGTTACCAACAATTTTGAAATTTTCTCACAGTTTATCTATTCCTTTTTCGACTCTCTCAACCTCACCTCTAATGTCCCCCTTCCCCAGCAGAGTAGCCAACCGGGACAATTACCCCGGGTAAACGTATCTGCCTTACTCTTTTGTTACTCCTTTCCTCTTTCTTCATTTCTTTCCTTCTTTCTTTCTTTCTTTTCTGTCTTCTCAACCCCCACTCTGCCTTCGAATCCCTGTATTACGGTAACGACATGGATCAAACATTCTAATACACAAAGCAGAGATGCACTTCCAGCAACTTCCTTGTCCCTGACTTTGATTGACAGCCGCCACAATTTGCCCTCTCCATCTTGCATCCCGAGATTATTTAATACGGATCCCGACACGGATAGTTTCTTTGTGTTCGTAGCACTGTCACGTAAAACAAGGGGCGATATTAATTGCCTCCGTTAATATCCGCTAATAAAGAACACAGCGGCGACGGAACTGCGAGTGCGCGCGTCACCGAGTATATTGCCTGGGCTGTCTGCATCTTTCTCTGTCGTCCGTCATATTAGAACACGGTCCACGAAGCGTTAATGAAGGAGAAAGATGAATGAGCGAGTTAGTCTGTCTCTAGAGGGCCATCGTATTTTCTTGGTCACAGCCAGCTCAGCTACAGAGAGATACGAGATGTTTCTTAGTTTAACATGAAGTGTGATCCCCGAAAGTCAAGACTGAAAAAAAAAGAAAAAAGAAACAGGTCGAGGGATTATACATTTTTTGCTCAGTTTTAATTCCTGTTCACACATAAGCGTTTGACTTCGACCGACTGAGATAAGACCGGTTCTTACGCCTATTTTGACAGATTACCTCCAGCTGCATTAATGCGTAGCCTGTCGTAAACCGTCACAAGAGGCTTAAAAACCGTCGGAGCCAGAAGTGCATTGTCGATGCTTTGATCGCCTTCGTGCGCCGATGAAACAGATCATGTACAGAAAAGATATTTAGGATTCCGCCTCCTTCGGTGTGCGTGATTTGTTTAGCCGGTGAAAGCGAACACACGAACACGACGACCGCCGTGGAGTGTATCGTCCCCAACGGAGGCGAGCTTCAGTGTGAAAAAGGAAAAAAGTGGCAAGGGTCAACTTGTAGTGATAGGATGGCGTTACACATTGCGTTTCAATTACACATTAGAAACAGCGAGACCATTACTCGAACTAATTAGTAAGATTTCAAAAAAAATATAAACAACAGCGGGCACGATCGGTTACTTATGCAACTTTCGGTTTTGTTTACATGGGGTCTCGCGGTAGCCGAGTGCGTTCACGAACCGCAGCCGGGGGTCACAAAGGGCCAAAGATCGCGCTAGAGAGCTCGGAGATGCTGGGTTCAATCAATCCCCACCCCCTGCACGCGTTTTCATCTGGATGAGCATCGTACCGGCGTGCGGTTGTGTATCACTACACTGCGTGATGCAGGTTATAAAACCCCCAGGCTATAGCAGTTGCACTGCACTGCCTAAATTTCTCATCTACAGTGTAAACCAGCGTTGCCGCACCTTAGAGGCAAGACTGACGGGTTTGGAGCTCAGCTAGTTGGGTGATGATTAGGGATAGGATCGCCTGAACCTTGGACGATATTTATCTCGGGTCTGTAACGTGCATCGCGGAGTAGTGATACGCGAGAGCTCGCCGGTGCGTTGCTCATCCAGATCCAAATCGGGCGGGGCGGGGATTGAACCCGGGATTTCTGGGTTGTGCAGCGCGAGCTTTCGCTCCACTTGTTCCGAGCTAATCACTGCACCCGCCCCTCCCCCCTCCCCCCCCACACACACACAGGTTTCACGTATTTGACTCCATCTCCGCTAATAAACATTTGGTCGCGAAAGCAAAATAGAAGGCGATAGACGGGCCTATGAGCCTACACCCGCGATTGCCTATATATGCTTTTTCAACTACCTCGGACAACTACCTCACACACACACACACACACACACACACACACACACACACACACACACACACACACACACACACACACACGCACACGCACACGCACACGCAGACACACGCACACACGCACACACGCAGACGCACGCACACACGCACACACACACACAGACGCACACTCTCTGGCTTCGTCATTTAGTTAAACAGCGGTCGCACTGCAAGTACACCATGCAGAGGACAGTCTACAGACAACTGTCTGAGGCGTGCTTGTTCCTTGTGAGACAGTCCTTGCCACATTGGTAATGTAAAAAACTGTCTGCAAACATGTTCGAAGAATACATATCTCTGAGGGAAACATGGTTCAAACATGCTCGAGGTATACCCGCAGATTGTTCTCTCCTCATGTCCCCAACGAACACAGTTTCCTCTCTACAATGTATGAACAGTGTGGCTGCGGCTTTAGTTGCCCTACTCGAGACCAGAGGAGCGCTCTGAGGCCCCCGAGTGACCGCGTACCAAAAGAGCGTTGCACTCCCCGCGGGGCGTGGCCCCCTTTCTCGACGCCGTGTCGTGCGGACCCAGGAACGTGGATTCGGGATTTTCCCCGTTCTCTCACGAGCGATCAAGGCGTCCGCGGATTCGTGCCTGACTCGTAAAAAAATAAGAAGAAAATAAAAAATACGGAAGACTCGGCACGGGTCAGTCGCACTTTGCATGCTTCGCGGATCAGACGTGACCGACGGTTCTCGCCTCGTCCCGCCCGGTGTAGACGCGTTATATGCCGTTGGCCTCGACTGTGATTTGCTTTTTCTCTATTTTCGATTGGTGTGTAGATTCTTGTTAGAAGGGGTGTTCGTTTAATGGCTTGTTCGGACATTTGCGTCTGCATCGACGACGCATGAGCACGCGCCTGATGTCATTCAGCAGTAATGGTGGTCATTTCTGTACTTATTCCTCGCTTTGCTATGGTTCTCATACAGTGTCCGACTTAACGCGGTAGAGGAAACGGTCGGAAAACATTCTTCGAAATCTGCAGCGCCCACTTTACTGTAAGGCACTTGGGAGAGGATATACAAAACGCAAGCTCGCCTTCTTTTTTTTTTTTTACAGGAGTTGTGGTGACGTCAGGAGGCCGAACTCTGATTGACTCGATTAGAATGATAGAGGGTAGACCTCAAGACAGCTTGCTTTGAGGTCTACCACTGTCTTTCCAATCGAGGTCAATCAGAGTTCGGCCTCCTGACGTCACCACAACCCCTGTGCAAGAAGCAGACGAACTTCCGCTCCGCATAGACTAACACACAGTTTACAAACAAGCCTGCTTTGCCAACACCCAGTGCGGGCACTGCGCTTGCGCAGAAAGCAGATTCGAGAGAGATGACGCTTCTGCGCATGCGCAGTGCCGAGAGAAGCGCCACCGCGGTTGGGTTCGGTGACCAGCTCGGTGCACGTGGAGTGAAAGCTCGCGCTGCGTAACTAAGGAAACCAGAGTTCAGTCCCCACCCCGCCTGTCTTGGATTTGAATGAACATCGTACAGGCGTCCTTGAGTCGAGTTGGTGAATAGCTGCAGTCTACAGAGTTATCGCGGCGAATTAGGAGGGTGAAGTTTAGGCTCGAAGAAACTGTACGGACTATGACACCGAGCCCGGCGGTTCACCACGCTGAAGAAAATTGGGTTATGCGTATGTTTATACTAGGGGTTGTGTGAATATTCGAGATTTCGAATAGTAATTCCGAATAATACACTATTCGATATTTGCTTCGTAAAGAACTGCACTATTCGCGTTTTTCGAAGTGTTGATTACGGCGGGTTAACCTCGTTGAGTGCGCTTCTTACCAAGCACCGGTACGCTACGGAGAAGCAAAACCAGCAGAAGTGAGCTCCGCGGGTGTTGCTTTTCCGCATTACATTGATGCTCAGTAAGAAGCGGACTTAACGGGGTAACCCGCCGCGATAAACAATATCGTAATTGCGCGCTCGGAAGAAAAGCATACATTCAAAGCGGGATTGTGCACCCGTGCCGACTGTATTTGAAAATAAATGAAAACTTTGGGAATGTGTATATCTACATTGTAGTAAAAGTTTCAGAATTAAATCTTTATGGAAGAGTATGCTATGTTAGGCAGAGATTCTTTTACAAACTGTGTTCATCATGCGCGACTCATTCTTTTTAACTTGACATTAAAGAAAGAACACTTTATATATCAAGATTTGTAAATTCACTTAATTGGTATAGTTGACCATCTATAGGGGATTCATTTTATGTCAAATCCATCGTTCACTTGCCATCCCAAGACACCAGACCTTCTGAGATCACAGTTCCTAAATATAGATTGATTAAGCTTAGCTTATGAATGAAAAAGTGGAATAACCTTTACAGGTTTAGCTGGGTTTTCGTCTAAGCATTATGCAATGGTAGTGAAAGGCGTGGAAAAGGTATTCAATATTCCAATCGAAAATATTCGGCCAAAACCACTATTTGCTTCGGACTCAAAATCCACTATTCGCACAAGACTGGTTTATACAGTCTAGAACTTGGTCTGCCACAACGGGCGACGAGTCTCCTAGCTGTAGATGAGAAATTTAGCCAGTGCAGTACAACCGCTAGCCTGGGGTCTTTAACGTGCATCACGCTGTGGTAATACACGACCGCACGCCGGAACGATGCTCATCCAGATCGAAACGGGTAGGGGCAGGGATTGAACCCAGGAGCCCTGGGTTCTGGAGCGCGAGCTTTCGCTCCACGTGCTCCGAGTTGGTTTGCGCTAGCCTACTCGGACACCAATCCCCCTTCACCACGCTGAGTATCGCAGCGCAGAGCGTATTTTTAGGTCTTAACCTATTTCAGTCTTGCCATTCGCCGCGCTATATCCATAGATAGCAGCGATCGGATTTCCCAAGCGCTCTGTGGGGAAAGTAGAGGCTTCAGATTTCTTAGAGTGCCTGCGTCATCTGTGTAGTCCTACGTAGCTAACGCTACGACCTGAAGGAGGCCAATCCAGCATTAGTGCTCTATATATTTTCTTATGTTTAAATATATCGTACATTAACTTTCTCTTTTTTTTTTCTTATGCAGTACGCAGTGTACTCTATGCCTTGGATATCTTAAACTCCATAACATACAGGGAGGAGGAAAGTCGTCAAACTGATTTTCCAGTTTGTTTTTCCCCATAACCTCCCCCATCTCTTTGTTCGGAAATAAGAGCATTATTATTAAGTCACTGAAGCCTTTCAGTTTACGACTGGTAGAACAATAGTAGAACGAGTAAAAAAAACATGACGATCACCATGATGGTGCGCTTTTGACGTTGTCCAATCGGTCCCCGTGGAGTCGCAGTCTCGGTCGCGCCTGGGCTTAAGCTGACACGAAGTTTAGACATTCGTTTAAGTCTGCCCATAGCCTCCTCTATTCTCACAAAGCCTGGCAATTCGACCACGGAGTCATAGAGTGCCCGGTCGCAGATTTGGAGCGCGAGGATATGGTAGCACAGAGCATCAAACAGCCATTTCTCGGGAAACCTGGACGTCAGCTCACTATTGTTTGCAGCGGCGAGGACCCGAAACCCACTCGTTCGCTCGGGACAAGTGTGTTTCGGCGTCTCGCCGCAGCGGGGCGCCACGCACGTGGCTCTCCTCTCATCCGTTGTCTGCCGCTCCGTCTTTTTCATTTCGGCGGTCGCTTCTCGTGGCGATCTGCCAGGCTTTGTCAGTATATATACGCTATTGTCTGCCTTGTCCATAAACTGTTGTCAACCCCAGCTAAGACTGTCGGGCGTTAAATTTGTAGCGAGGTGTTTCGTGTCTCTCCGTGCGCAACGGTATTTACGCTAGTACCTGTCTCGGCAATCCCCCTACTCGTCCATCGTACCAAAAGACATTGTGTTTGTCTGCAGACATGCTGACAAAGTTATTTGAGAACATGTCTCAAGCGCGTTGGAAGCACCGTTTTGCTTCATACAATGCTCGCAGGCTTCGAACAAGTTTGCATATATTGTTTTATAAACAATGTGGCAGGGCCATCATACAAGGACGATACAAGCCTCGGATTGTGCCACGTTTTGTCCACCATGTGTCCATTGGATTAAAGTTTTAAACCTAATGACTTCTGCGCATAATAATTATGTGTACAGAGACGAAAACTGTGCGCGTTCTGCTGGGATCTTCCTCTCCCTCCATTTTTCATGTAACATAACCTCCTCGAATATTTTTTTTTATCGCTAACCTTTTTGCCGTTATTTCTCTAAAGTGACACAAAAAGGCTGAACTCGTGGAATGGTACGGGTCGCAAAAAAAAGAAACATAAAAAAAGGATTTTTTTTCTTACGTCCACGAGCAGTGAAAGCTTGTTGGTCGTACGGTTAACTGTAATATGTCATAGCACTGTAGAAAAAAATCATTCTTTCAGTTTGATCGTGCCGACCAAGACAGGAAAGCACGGAGTATGCCGCGAATGCGCTTGGCACATGTTGTGTGTGTGCGTGCGTGTGTGTTTGTGTGTGTTGTGTGTGTTACATCACGCGACGTCATGAAGCCACGTGACGGGGTCGTCACACTACGTTACAAAGATACCGTGACGTCACGGCCCGTCGTGATGGTTTTTCGTGACTGTCTTCTGCAATCCCGTCATGTGTTAAAAGACGGAAAGACAAACGGGAAAGCGGTAAAAACGAGAAAGAAACCCTCCTTAAGAACGACATCAAGTTCGAACTGTATTGCAAATTCTGCCGCCTAAACATGTTTATCCGTTGACGCATACGCTTCTTTGTCGTGCGTGTTTCGTTGTTGTATATCTTCGATTAACGCGTGAGTCTTTTTGACGCATGTGTTTCGTTAAAGCGTACGTTTCGTTTGCGCATGTGTTGGTTCACACCTACGCTTTGTTCACGTGCACGTTATAGCGGCGCGTGCCTACTGTGACCCTGTTAGTGCGAGCAAGCGGTTGTCGGTTTCGTCTGTTTTCTTTCTTTTTTGTGTGTGTATTTTTAGACTTGAAGGTTTGTCGTCTAAACAACCAGTGTGGTGGAAAGCGGCCATTCGGAGCACGAATGAAAGAGGTAAAATCTGACGCAGACCATTGCCCTTTAGAAGTAAACTTTTAAAAAATCATCAATGTCGGGTTCGTGCTAACAGTGTCGCCCAACACACGATTGATTGGCGCTTACAGTTTTATTCTTTCTTTTTTTTCACGGGTAAGTGTTTTGACATATATAGGTTTTGTTAACAGGTCACGTTTTCTTTTTTTAATCTCAACGTTTTACTGTCATCCATGTTTCGTTGCCACGTGTGTGCCACTGAAGCGAGCGTTTAGTCTCAGTCACTTAAAGATCCCTTTTATGTGATTTAACGCAAACGTAAACCGTCTTTTTTTAATCTTCTTTTTTCTTTTCTTCTTTTTTTTTCGCAGCGCGGTCGTGCAAGTTTTTAGAAGGGACGGTGCAATTTGTCGCTTCACCGAACACCTCATTAACACAGCAATGTGCACAGTGCTTTAGGTTGTTGTGTTTTTTCCCCGAAATTCGGAGAATACTTTCTCGCGTCAACTAATCTCGCGCACGCGGGGAACAAATCCCGATGATCTGTTTGAAAAACAGTCCGACTTGGAAACGGAATCGGCGTACAGGAAAAGTCGTATCCACGGGCTGTATCCGAGTTCCATATATAAATAAAACAATGAACAGCGATGAAACGTTTCACAGCGTTGTCTTTAAGTGGAGCCTTTATCATACTAACATTTTATGAGGTTAGGTAATAGGAAACGCATTTAAGCCGAAAACAAACTCCAGCTTTGTTCAGATGCCCAGGAAGACAAACGGTCAAAATCGTTTTGTTGACGTTGATAATCACATATTGCACAACATAAAGCAAAAACGTGAAAGCTTCTTATGAGATGAACACCAGAAAAGCATATATCCGGCAGATCCGAGGGTGTCTGGTAGTATCCCTAAATTGCGGCGTCAACCAAACCTTTTTTTTTGCCGCTTTTCTTTTTGTGCGTACAAAAAAAAAATTTTAAGCTTAAAATTTTTTTTATAAATCCACTTCTCATTACTTTTAGTATATAGATGCACCACCTAAAAACACAGTTTTGAAAGGTTTCAGTTCAATCTGTTCACTGAGTTAACACACGCAAATATTTTTTTCTACGCACGAATAGCACTCATATATTATACTGGTGTTTTATTTCCTTTTTAAGTCTTTACATATTTGCCTAAAAGAAGCCGTGAAAGCTACAATTACGCGCAACACACGTGCGCCATACTTCTCCGCATGCTACGAGGGAGGCGGGGTGGTGGCTTCGCGCCGGGACCACCGGGGAGCAGGACCGCGGGCGCAAAGATGCGCTCCGATAAGAAACTGAAACCTAGAAACGCGTCCGAATTGAGCGCTTTTTTCGGAACGCCGTCAAATGGTGCCCCTGCCTTATACATTTCTAAAAAAGAGTTGACTTGGTGGTTTTTGATGACGCTCAGCAAACTATTAATTGTAACCATATGTCTATTTTCACTAATTAAAAAGTTCATTGACAAACTACACCGAAATAGCCGACTGATTGTTACGATTATCCCCTAAATTGTGTCCCTCTGGCCGCATAACTTACCCCCGAAGACCGCATAAATGTAGGTTTCACGAATGTTTTTTAAACAAATCTGCTAATCTTAAAAAAAAAAAAAACTCAATATATCATGTCATACATCATAGATCATATATGGTATTAAATATATTGCAACCCGTAACTTTGATGCCTTCCCAATACGATGACTCTACACAGATGCTCAACTTCCAGCGAATCGGACTTCTGGCCACGCGCAGTAAATCCACGGGTGTGGACAAACAAGGTCTTGTTTCGGTAAACATCGCCTTAGTGTATAAAGATTGTTCCGCACAGATAATGCGGCATCCAATCATGCGCTTTTTTTCTCTTCTGTACGTGATTGGTTTAGCGAGTGGCAGCAAACACACAAAGACAACGTGCGCCGTGACGATACAATTTTGGTGCTGCCTGATTGGCTCCATTATACTGTAGTGTAAACTGCGGTCGGACTTAAAAGGAAAAATATTATACAAGCTTGATCATGCCGACAAAGACTGGTAAGCACAAAATGTGTGATAGGCCTTCCGGGGAAGAAGAGAAGGGCGTATGAACGGCACCGCCTAACAAAGAGTCGCTCTCATATCTGTCACACGCCGTGATTAGGCGCGGCAGCCTGTTCGCGCGCAGCGCGAATTACTTCGTTTTTACGGCGAAGCTGTATGGCTAGGGTTGCATGCCCTTTTGGTCTCAGTGTGCAGAAACTAATTAGCACCCAAATGTGCTCCATTGTATGGAAATGCGAAAACGCCTCGTCACCTCGATATGCTGATAAGGAAATACGTCGAAACGTGTGATAAGTTTAGATACATCCGGGAACAACGGGCCTTCTCCCGGTCGAGTTGGATAAGTCACTGCTTTACATATATAAAACCATCAGCGCTTATATATGTAAACCATGGGCGTAAACTACGGCGGGCATCGGGGCTCATGCCCCCCTGGTAAAATCCGACAGGCGAGGCAGAGCCCCCCCCCCCCGGTCCCGGGCCAATATCGTTACCGAGGACGCTGTTTAAGTGCCATGTAAGAGCTTCTAGTAGGGACATGTAAACAAAATAACGCCCACGTTGCCTTTATTGACAAAATACATGGGAAATAAAATCCCAACATGCTTCCGTTAGCTTCACAGGCCTTTTTCCGGGGTTTCCAAGGCGCATGCGCAGCAGTAGCAGACAGGAGTCCGCCATTTTTGGTGGCGTAGTGCGTCCGGCCCGGGACTGCTGGAGGCAGCGGTGGTCGCGCGTTTCCAAGTTCTTCGACGTGCCCTTAACGCTGTTTCGTTGTTGGCTGCAGCAACGACAGTAAACATTGTCGCGGTTTAAGCTTCTTTGGCTTCCTTCTACTAGCCTGCACCCGACGAAGCGGCAGCTCTTGATTCGGGCGACCCAGCGAAACAACGCGGACGGCTCGTAAAGGCAGCTTTCAAAGCACTCCCGCGTTGGCAGTTGCCACTCTGGCGAAGGTTCATCTTTTTGTTCCTTCATTTTTTATTTATTTTGGATGTAAATACAAGTCAGCAGATTGCTTAGGTATTCTGTCGTGTTGCTTATGTGCCACGCAGAGCGAGCGTCTCGGAGTTGGCGTTTCTGGGTGGTGCGTTTCACTAGCACACGTTTTCGCTTACTAATAATATTAATGTGACGGTCTCGCGTTGCTACGCAAACTGCCGGTCTGCATTTTTGGTTGTTGTAAACATTGGAATCACCCACAGTTTCCAAATATTTATAAAGCATTGAGGTAAAGTGGCTATGCTGCACAGTTTGTTGCTACGTGCACACGCAGAACGTGAAATGGGAGCTGCTCTCTCACTACCACGACCGCATCTGCTGGTACTTGTGGTGAAATAAGGAAGAGGAAACAATCGTCTTGACGTGTTGTCCTCAAGTATGTATCGAGGAAAAAAATTTTTGCAACATTCTTTACAAGTGTGAGACTAAAAAAAACAAAAGTACAGGTGTGGCCGATTTTGTGTTTTTTCTCCAGGACCAACAGTCCCATACAGCTGTAGCCTGAAGTGGGGTGACATTAGGGAGTTTTTATAGATCGTTTTCAAAGGCCCGCTACCGCTACGAGCGCGCGCTTCAGAGCATGCATCGAAGTGGCAGCGCGAGCTCCCGCTACGATTAGCGTGGCCTGAAAACACGATCTACTAAAACTCTTTATTAATGACGAAGCTCGCTCAGAAATCGGCGGCTACATGTATACATCTTAGATATTTATTAAACATGCACTTTAGTGGTGAATTCGACCTTGTGAAATTTCGAATTGTTGCTTCCTTACAGTAAAAAACGAGACCAACAAACTCGCCAGGGGCAGTGGCGGGCGCTGAACGCGTCCGTCGTTGACCCGGCCAAGTTTGTTGGTCTGCTTTTTTCATAGGAATGGAGCTACGCGTTGAAATTTCACCACTAAAGTACACCTTTGTTGAAAATTACATTTGTACGTGCAGGCACAAAGTGTTTCGGACAATTTTAGAGTAAGCCTTTACAATTATGAGAATACAGCTTATCATTTAAAATTTTCGACCAAATTATACAAATAACTTGCAATTAAAAAAAATTAACTGTAACTTGGTTTCGAATATTTTCTGAATTTATTTCTGGTACTGCATATAACATGAATCCTAGTTTAATGTAACCGTTTGTAGTTTCTCATTGGTAGAAGAGAGCTTCAACTATGCCGTCGGTTACAACCGGCGTCATCCGAACATTCGGGAAAAATGCACAAACGGACGAAGTCATTCGTAGTTTACGCATTAATTGAAAACAAATCTGCTCGTCGATCCCGTTGGATAGAGGAAAAACAAACGCTGAGCGCATTTACCGGCTGCGTTCAGACAACCAACATAGCTTAGAGCGGGCAGAACCGGAAGCAAGGCAGGCCATCAAAAACATTTCTCCTGCTTGCCGATAGATGGCACCCAACCTTTGCGGAAAAGGCCCATTTCCAGTTCTTGCTAAAAACATAACGCGCAGCACCCCCCCCCCGGCCGGCCCCCCCCCCCCCCGGGAAAATGGAAAGTCTACGCCGCTAATGTAAACCATTAAATGTAAAGATTTATCTTTAGCAAAGAATCTCACCAAAGTTGTAATGGAACCCATTAGTGAATATCATGGTGATCACAAAGCAATCATCACCACCATTTCAATATGATGTATTTCTGCTATAGATAAACATTTGGTGAACTGCCTTTCCCCGTATCTTGGTGCATCATAAATGTGGTGGTGCTCTACAGCTTCGCTGGCCAACCACCTTCACAAAGTGAGATGCCTCGCAAGTTTTTAATTTTGGAATCCCCCGACCCTGGATAGTTAAGCAGTCGACAAAGCACTTCTTGGCTCACAGTCTCAAGGTTGTGAGTTCAAATCCTGCCGGGGGACTGAAGTCTTTTCATATAGATGTTCTACGGGCGTGACGCTTTTCGGTGTCGGTTTTTTCGTTACAGCCGGGTGTTACAGCCAAACGTTACCGAACTCAACGTAAATCGGCCCATAAAACTGATCTCGTGTCGAGAGAATGTGACGATGGTCCCGCACATTTGAGATTCGAAACTCCCGCCGCGCGGCCCAATGCACACACGCGCCGCTTCAAGATGGCGCAGGCGCAGACGATGCTCCTTCCGCCGGCTCCTCCTCTTCCTCTCCTCTATCTTCTCGTTTCCTTTCGGTGGATAGAGCGACGGAACAGCGCCGGGAATTGTTGCTCCAGTCAGTGTGTGTGTCGTGTCTTGGAACGCAGAGAGAGCGCGTGCTCACTCAACAGTGCGCGCCTTATATCTTCCCGCTAAATCGCCCGTGGTTAGGAGTTGTCTTTTTTTTTATTCTCGCTTATTTTCTCTTTGTCTCCTTCGGTGCCGTCTTGACGGCGGGTAGGAATTTTTTTTTTTGCTACTCTTTCTGGATATTTGCTTCTTCCTGAAGGCTCTGCTTTGGATCGCGACGACTGGACGTCGTTCTCGTTTTCGTCTCTATCCCGGCGAAACGTGAGTACTATTTGCTTACTGTCTACAATTATATAGAAAGGTGTATCACGTTGTACCCGCATGTGCCGTCCGATAGCTCCGATAAGGATACCCGATACTCCGCCGGTGGCTTTGCGCATGCATCGTGTCGGTATCTGCTATCGTTATCGGAGTTATTGGGAACGATATACTAAAAATCCCGAAAAAATCGTCCAAGATCAAAAGAAATAGACATGTTTAAAAACGCCACTTTTATTCATTTTTTTTTTTGGTGGGTGGGGGGGGGGTGGTGTGTTTTGCCTTTCCTTCGGACTTTAAATCAATGAACCCCCAGTCAAATAGAAAAATCTAATTCCTCACAATCAATAAAATTCTAACTCTAACAAGCGGACCGTGAAAGTATTGGATCACGTTAACATTTCCATAAATGGCTGCATTGCATAGTGATCATCTGCGTCGTCGCCAATGAGTCGTCCAAGGTTAAAAAATAGGCGTATCAAAACTCGCCGTTTTCATTCGTAAGTCTCTTGTGTGTTGTAATTGTTTTGTAGTTATTTTTATGGGACGGGAGGAGGGGCGAAGGGGTGTCAATCTAAGAATAAAGTTCTCTACAAAAATTAAATTGTAACAATAACAGAGAAGACGTGAGAAGTTTGGTGAAAGTTAACATTGTTACAAAAATTATGTATCACATTTCAAGCGCTTGCGAGTGGACAGTGAGTCGTCTATGGTTCATATAAGTAGCCGATTTAAAGAACAACGTGTTTATTGAAAAGATATTTTTTGTGCTTGTCAATTGAAAAATAAACATCCCAAATTATAGCGATTCCCGTCAAAACGTAGCTCAGTGTGCAATTCTCTACTTGCAGTTTTTTTTTTAATTTTTAAGCTGTCTTCTGTTGCGTTAAGTGCATGACGTAGTTTTGGAGTATTCGCCCATTTTCGTTTGGCAACAAACTCGGTGGCGCCACCTATTAGATTGCTACGGCTCACTTCCGGTTTACGTATGATTTCCTAATTTCTTACTCATCATTATTTTATCATAAGAGTGAATTAAA